>JASDQU010013748.1:208018-239292 GCA_032191745.1 Picea mariana
AAGAAAAGGGTTACATGTCTCGTGTATCGTATGTTGGTAAAATGTATAAGTTTGCGATGAGAAGATCATATATTTCACTTGCAGGGAGTTGTCAGTATTCACATGATAAATCCAAGTGGAATAGTGAAATGGGTGCTTCGGTTTTGAAAACACTAATATCACCTATCTTTAGTTTGCAAGAAGGTGATGAATGGACAATGGCATGACATCAGGTTAATTGTTGTCAAGGTGGAAATTGTTGGAAAGTGACAACTAATTGAATTGGTCTAGTTGGTTCACGATGGTTTCTCCAACAATATCTTGTTGGAACCACTCAACAGATATAGGGGCAACATTTAATGCAATATGTTTCATGTAACTGGAGGAGAGATTTGTATAAATATTAATGCTTCATAGGTATTTGATGAGCAAGGGGCTGGTTGTAATCTCCTAGCTCCTATAATGAAATGATTCTGCCATTGTCCAGTGGATGTTTCCCTCTGGAGGTTAGAGGGTTTTACCATGTAAATCCTTTGTCTTCTATGTGATTGAATGGATGTGTGTTTGTCTCTTTGATTTCTGCATTCTATGTTGCATATGTGTGATCTCTATGGGTGTTTCAGACCCAACAATTTGTCCCATCCTTCAACATCTCAAAATCGACCATTGTAAGGATCTGGTGGAGGTTGGAGCATTGCCAACATCACTAATAATGCTGGAGAGATTGTTCTATGGTGCATTGACTTGGAAATTGAGAGAAGCCACTGCACACTAATAACTCACACAATAATAGTTTGTATATTGCTCACAATAAGCAGAGATACATCAGGTATATATAGTTGGAGTGAGATCCAACTTATTTCACTCTTGGAGGGAGAGGTTGAAAGAATCTCTCAACATTCTCCAACAAACCCAATCCAAACCCTAGACTCTAGTATACATCATAATGAGACATTATCTCTAACACAATGAGGAAAATAGGTGGACTTTGTGCTTGAGAACTGGATATAAGCGTGTGCAAACAAGCTGAAGAGCTGCCAAGTCTCGAGACGTTGACATCTTTGGAAGAGTTGTGCGCATTTGGATGTAACAAGCTCAGGAGCATAAAAGGGTTGGAGTAGATGGTGAACCTTCGGACAATAGATGTTAACGCGTGCAATGTGATAGAAGAATTGGCGGGTTTCGATCAGTCGAAGTCGCTGAAGGAGTTTGATGACTCTGGCTGTCCCAAACTACAGGCAGGTGGGGCTGTAGTGGAGCAGCTACGCTTACAACTGAAGAAACCCCGACGTAAACACCGGAGAAGTGCTGTAAAACCTATATATTTCTCTAAAGCGTTTCGATTCTGCAAAGTGTTTCGAATTGACGAGGACTTAGACTGCCCCTTTCAGGCTAGTACCATTTAGGAAAAGAGTTAAAAAAGAAAAAAAAGAAATCGAAGTTTACTATATTTAGCCATTTTTCATGGTGGATGTTTGGGTTCAAACTATCAAGATTTTTTAAAATAAAACAGAAAAGTTGAGTAGATTCACTGTGAATTTATTCATGTTATTTTGTCCGTGCATGTATAATGAAGGTGTCTTAAATATAATGCTTTTCTCATATGTAGCGGAAACTTGTATATGTCGAGATTATATGTATTAATTGCGGAAACTTGTATATGTCGAGATTATGTATTAATTGCGGAAAATTCGATGACGAGGAAAATAATGATACACTATGAAAAAAAATAGGTTAACTAAAAAGCTAAAATAGAGGAAGACAATCTTCAAAACAAAGATGTAATTTGGTAGTTAAAAAAAAAATTGTGTCTAGAGTGTTATGGTTACAAGAGGGCCAAAGAATCACTGAACAATGATTTATTAATTTTATATATATATATATATATATATATATATATATATAGTTAGTGATATCATTTTGTGTAATTGCTTGTCATGTATCGCTGCGAAGAACATGGCAATTTAACAAGAGAGTTATATGTATGATAGAAGAATAAACACCCATCAATTGGAAAATGATGGTATGAAATTTAATTTACATCCCTCGAATGAAGTGGAGAAAGTTCGAAAGGTGATGTTAGTTCTAGTCTTTGTATGTGAAAGAAGTTGAGCAACAAAAATCTCTAAAGCCATTGGTTGAAAATAATGAAGATCAAAGCATTGGTACTACAACCATTGGTTGAAAAAAATGAAGAGCAAAGCATTGGTGCTACACCAACCAACAACCCTTCTAAAGAAGAAGTAAATGGGAGTTTTTCATTTCCATAATGCTCTGTTTGTTGGTGTATTTGTAGGAAATGCTACAAAGAAAGTGGAGGATGTGATTATCCTTTTCTGTAGCATTTCCTACAAATACAACAACAAACAAAACATTATGGAGATGAAAAACTCCCATTTACTTCTCCTTTAGAAGTGTCATTGGTTGTTGTAGCACCAATGCTTTGTTCTTCATTTTTTTCAACCAATGGCTTTAGCGGTTTTTGTTCCAAACAACTAATAGCAAAGTTGGAAACAATGGGAATGGTGCACTTATGCAATTAATGTTGGTTGTTGTAGCACCAATGCTTTGCTCTTCATTTTTTTCAACCAATGGCTTTAGAGGTTTTTGTTGCAGACAACTAATAGCAAAGTTGGAAACAATGGGAATGATGCACTTATGCAATTAATGTAACAGGCATGGGAATGACACCTTATAGGGAGGATGGGAAGGGAGTAAGAACCAATCAATGGGAGTGATTTAAGGAGATAAGCATCATTGGGGTGAAGGAGGAGTTAGTGCAACATTCTAGAAATGATTTGCAGAGAATGGAAGAAATGCCAAAAAGTGGTGTGGATGTAAATCCATATTAAGTCAAAATATTGAAGGAAATGTTGTAAATGTTATCAACATGGATAGGAAAAGGAGAACATCCAATTTGTGAATTGTTTTCAGCAACTTTCTGTTTGAGCAGAATGCTCAAAAATTTCTAACAAAAATATTATAATGCAAACACATATCTAACTAAAGAAACTATGCTTTTTGTTTTCAATTTCTTGTGTTAACCTAATTTAAGTGTGTAGATCCTAAGTTTCAATTGGTTCATAGTCCAAATTTCAATCTATAGCCAAGTATGAAACTATTCACGAATTCTATTTGAGCTCGTGGATTCAAAGAAGAAACCCACTTGGTTAACTAGTGTGTTCATTGACTACGCAACAAATATTAAACCGGTTTGTTCATTGGCTACACAACAAATATTGAATTTTGTGGAAGGACCTTCCAAGAGCATCATTTACCACTGAAATACTAATATTTTAGGTCCATGATTATTTAAACAAGAATAAAAAATCATATAGCTCTCCAATGTAAACACTAACATTATCACCTTTAAAATCAAATGTACAACAATATGATTGCATCCCTTCAATGTGAACACTAACATTACAACATTTAAAATTGAAAACACAATATTATGATCTAGGACTTTCTTTACATTTCAATTTTTTTTTATCTTATTTCTTAAAAAAAATGTGCATATAAAAGTTAAAAAAATAAAAATTAGATATGTCAATAAAGGAAACAAAGATTAATGAGAACACATTAACCAATAAATTGTTATAACAAATGGAGAGAGCAACACGGGATTTCAATTGTTGTACAATGAGAGGCAATGTAGTTATCAATAGAGTAAGTTTTCTTATAGTGAAAAAGATTCATTACCTATCGTCCATTTAGTTTAGGTCTATCCATACATACCATTAATTAAGAGTACACATATTACTATCACTTATAAAGTAATAAGTGTAAAAAAACAAGCAATGACCTTTCCTTTCTTCTTGATTCAACAAGAATGTTGAATCATTCTCTAAAATTCATTCAAATGGAAAATGACTTATAAAGTGTAACTACCAACCACTCTTTTCGTCGATCAAATTGCTTATTGCTTGTCTTTAAGTTTTATAAGAGAAGTTTGAAAATAGGGTTTACCAACTTCATTAGTTAATGAAATTTAGTCAGAAGGGGAAAATAAGATGCGGATTGTTCCCTAAACGTAGACTCCTAGTTACACCTAAGTCGACATGGGTCTGTCAACCAAGGGAAGCTTAGAGACTTGGAAGTAAAATATATAAATGAAACAATAATCCAAGCATCTTCTGTATTTTATCCATCGTATGTATTACCATCTATGATCCAATAGCTGCAAATTATAGGCTTTGAAATCTTCCCCATGGTTCATTAAATTCCTTGGCAGTTTTGAAGGTCGATGATCAACATCAAAGAACAGTCCATGGTTGAAAAAATAAACTGGTTATCGAGATCAGGATCCTCCTTAAGCTCTCAAGCAAAGCTTTCTGGTAATGACATGCTCCCTGGGTTATACCCGTATGCCCAAAGTTAATTACTACTTGAGTGAACGAGTGAAGTCCTTTGAGAAACTAGCAACCATTGCTCCTGTTCATTTGCACAAAGATTGAGTATCCTTATCACTTCAATTAGTGGGGTCAAACTTCTCTCAACAACACCGGATCAAAATGAGCACCTTGCAATGAAAACTGGCTCTAGTTATTGAGCACCACCTCCTCCAATCAGCATGGAAATCTCCTTGGCGTGGAATATTGATAAAATCATGGCTGAAATCGTGTCAGACATGGTTGCATGGATCATCAATGCTACACATGAATGCCAAGCACCGATCTCGAAATAAATAGAATCCTAATGCAGATTTGTCCATCATGTTATTCATGATTTGTTACAATAGAAAATTTAAATAATGTAATCTATTTTTAAGGTCATTACCAAGCCACATACTAAATTGGTGTATAACAGTCTTAAACATAGTGATTTGACTGGTAAATTCTACTGAAGTATACATATCCTACTCTGAACTTGTGGAAACACATGTTCTTAACTATTAACTGGTTAACATATCCGTCACCTGTTAAGGTTGTTGTTTTCCTTGAATTTCTGTCACTAATAAAAAACACCATTGATAATAGAACATAAAATCAATGAGAAACATTTAAGTAATTTTTTGTTATTGATTAATATTCCTGGAAATCCTGTTACAAAGGATTGGAATTGTAAATTTCAGTTGTGATTCAAAAATACAATTTAAGCTGTCCAAGTTGTAATTAAACCAACAACAACAATTATATAACCAGATTTTATTGGAAATATCTAAAATAGTAAAAACCTATAAATTTAAACCACCTCTTCGAAAAATCACTTTGTGCTTACTACATAACAACTATCCGAAATGACAACTATCTGTAATCACACCAACAATTATATAACCAAATTTCAATGAAGATATCTACTAGCACAACTGCTAACTAGCGATTGGAGAACACCGAAAAATATCGACTGATAAAATTAATTATACCAGTAGAAAGGTGAAGCGGGGAATTTTACCAGCCGATACCTTTCGTCATTCTCAAGTTAGCGGCTGTGCTAGTTATATCATTTGAATATTTCATGCCAAACCAGTGTAATAAAAGATCTTCTTGATATAATGATCAACTGTGCTAGTTATATCATTGAATATTTCATGCCAAACTAGCGTAATAAAAAATCTTCTTGATATAATTATCAAACTGAAGTTATCTTCATCAAAACAGAAACTCACCCCTTCGAGAAAAAGCTGAAAAGAAACCAACAGTCTTGCGTCCACGCACTTTATCCCGCTTATGATCTCAAGAACCATGATCCCATAACTATAAACGTCGGCCTTTTCAGTTAAATCTCAAGAACCACGATCCCATAACTATAAACGTCGGCCTTTTCAGTTAACTGCCCTTGAACAACATATTCGGGTGCAGTGTAGCCTCTGCCTTATACCAAATTCATGAAAGACAAATTAATGTGCGGATTCGAGAGCTTATGAAGATCTTATGAAAACAAATAATAATGAATTGTTGAACTTACATTGTTCCTCCGATTCTGGTAGAAACATGTGTTTGGCTTTCTGGGAAAAATCTAGCCAATCCACAATCTGCAATTTTGGGATGAAGTCTGTTATCAAGAAGTATATTTGTACATTTGACGTCTCTGTGTATAATGCGAACATTGGATTCCCCGTGCAGATATGCAAGGCCTCGAGCTGTGCCCACTATAATGTTTAAACGATTTTTCCAGCTCAAAGCATTTCGTATCTCGCCTGCGCCCCTCCTAGACACGCACCCGACTTCTTTTGCAGAGTATAATGCTAGTGAAGAGATCCACGCTCATGCAGAAAATGAAACGCTCTATGCTCATGTAGATAGGTGGGTCGATGATCGAATATGAAACCCACGGAGAGCTAAGATGCACGGACAACTGAAGAAGTTGAAGTAGTGCATGTTAATAATCCAAACGTGGTAATCTCAAAGGTTAATCATTTAAACATGGCAATCATATGGTGCTACAGTAATTTCTAAATATGATTAGGTAAATGTTAAAAAGTAAACAGGTTAACGGATGCATTAAAAAATACAAGGAAATTATGAAGAGTAAATCGCATTCATTGATTGGGGAGGACGACTAAAAATATGCCGGCATCTTCAATTGTTAACCATTAGATTAGAATTTTAGATTAAAAAATCATTAATTGTGCCCATTACCAATAGATATATATTATACACGTAAAAATATTAAAAAACCTATAAATTTAAACCACGTCGTGGAAACATCGCTTACTGAGATGACAACTGGTATAAAATTGGAGCGCATCAATAGAAAATTCCAATTATCTCATGATTGGGTATCCAAAAAAAGCTGTAGACCTGACACAAGAGTCTTGCATGCAAGACTATAGTAGGTAATGTGGGATATGAACTAACTATGGCTTGATTTGAGAATCCCAGTCAGCGTTTTACAGAAACCATCGAATTGTGAGTAGATTTTTTATGCCCAAACCAATGCCAATTGGTCTTCTCATTTATCATTTGACGTTTGAGTACATTGGATGCCTTTCCGCCTTGGAAAAAACATTGAAATGTGCTTTGATAATCCTTCAAGGCCATAATCATTTATGTTAGTTTTGGAACTCGACTTGCTTACACCAAAAATTCGCCCTTTATTAAATGTGAACACGTGGCTTTTGATGAAACTAAACAAAAAAATTGGATGATCCACTATATAGTGCAATTCACATTAACCATCGCATTTCGCTGCGTTTTCGTGACAAGAGTCCAGATATTTGTAGAGTTAAAATAAACCCATCCTAACAATTAGGACGTTGGGCGCAACATTAATTTCACAATGAAGAAGATGACGAACAATATCCAGTCTGCTAAGCAGTATTGAATACCATAAACCCATCATAACAATTAGGATGTAAGATAGTTGGATGTAACATTAATTTCACAATGAAGAAGATGACGAACAATATCTAGTCTACTAAACAGTATCGAATACCACTATAAGTGGATTATAAACAATGATTATTATTCAAATCCAATGATCTATAATCCACCTGCTGCAGCGTTTAGGATAAGATCCCAGATAGCTTTGTTATATCGTCTTGATATGGAATGAATTATAAATGCACTAGGTCGTTGAGTGATGTGCTCCACCTACGCATTTCCCGATTCAATATGGATTGGGCACTATCCCAGCTTGTGTCTTAGTCATATGCCATGGTTTGTAGTCAAACTGAGATTTGTGTTCAAATTCATATTGGACATGCATTCATCAATTGTTAAGTCAATACTATAGCACCTCCATCAAAACATTTTGTTAAGCTTGGACCAGGGACTGTTTTTCCTTTGCAAGTGCACCTATTCCATATGCAAGGATGCATTTGTTTCCACTGGAAATATAGATGTCTACACCTTGGCATATCAAATGAGCAGTAGAAACAGACCTCCTTCGCTCGAACCTGTAATTTCATCCCCATGCCTTCTCGTTGATCGGTATTCGGATAACATTTTCCCCTCATGTGATTGCAAAATGTTTCATTTTCACTTTATATAACTGGATAAGTTCCTTAATCATACGAGGGTACTAAGTTCTGGGCTTTTGCTCCAGCTCGAGTGGTGCACGGAAGTAACAAGGTGATGGGCCTCTAACCCACATGCAATTAACCCAATATGGAGTTAACCCACATGCAAGAAACTAAGATATTAGCTATGAAACTAAGCTATTGGGTTTTTATATAGAAAATATGTTCTCCAACATCATGAAACTACCCTATTAGTTTTTAATTTAGAAAATATGTTTTCCACTTGCAATTTAAGATATGAGTTCTATATATAGAAAATATGTTATCGACATGTACTTTAAGATATTAGTTGTTTATATAAAAAATATGTTCTCCACTTTAATTCCCACTTTCTACGTTAAAAGTAATAAAAATTCAACATTAAGAAAATAGGGAAACATTGAACAAAATGTAGTAAGTACCACGTTAAAAGTAATAAAAATTCAACATTAAGAAAATAGGGAAACATTAAACAACATGTAGTAAGTCTGGTGCGTTTTATCTATTGGATATACACTATTTATCATTTAATTAACAAACTTTAACTCCCACTCTCACTTTAAAAATAATAAACCTACATACAAGTAGCTAACTAGCTGATAAAACTAAACTATTAATTCTTTATAAAGAATTCACTTTAATTCCCACTTGCATTTTAAGCTATTAACTCTTTATATAAAAAATATGTTCTCCATTTTAACTCCCATGTACACTACATACAAGTATGTAACTAAGATATTAGCTGATAAAACTAAACTATTAATTCTTTATATAGAAAATATGTTCTCCACTTTAATTCCCACTTGCACTTTAAGCAAATATGAGAAGTATGCAAATAGAATTGCAGAGTTATAGGGATGACAATGAGAATATTATGAAGGCTTGGGAAGAGACACTTCATAGATTGAATATGTTGTAGAAGCAAGTCAATAAAGACTCTGACACACAGCAAGAAGTTAGTGCTAGACATGTGATAGCATCCAAATCCCACGATAGAAGGGATGAGCATGGGAATGACACATAGTCAAAGAGCATGAGCATGAATCATCATTCCCCAAGGAAATTCACTAAGATAAATCTTGCAATTTCAGGACCAGGGAATAGTCCAAGTGTGTCTCATGTGAGGAGACAGAGGAGAAGGCTCGAGGGAGACATATTGCAAGGTGAACTCGGGAAAATCAAGCCACCTACTTTCAATGGTGAGCATAGGAAGGGGGAAAAGATTGAGGTCTGGCTGTTGGAAATGAAGAAATATTTTTAGCTGCATGATTATCTCTCTAGGGTAGAAACAAGAATTGCAACCTACCACTTGCAAAGAAAAGCAATCATGTGGTGGGATCAAATTAAGCAAGAAAAACAACTTGATGAGATGTAGTATACCTAGGGAGGTAATATGAGGTACCCAGGGAGGTACCCAATGGGAATGTGATTATGTATTATTAGTGGAAGTCATTTAATATATGAGAATGTGCTCATTCAATGTAAGGTGGACTAGGTCCACTATATTAATAAAGACCCACTATGGTAGTTAAATGTAATAAATGTGAGAAGGCTCTCTAGAAGGTTCCTAGGAGATAGAGAGAGTTATATAAAGAAGTGTAAGCAATGTAATGAGATATAGTGAATAATATTGTCATTGTACAAGCAAAGATTTATTGAGGAGTTTTATCCTTCCATAAGGATTAATATATGGTGTTACCCTACCTCAAGGATTTTGTCTACATATTGTGTTCATGTTATGCTGAATGGTTTGGTTTATTCTTGGTTATTTCTGAAGTATATTTGCAGATCTATTCAGGAACTTAACAATTGGTATTAGATCCATTTCCTTGGCCAAAGAAGGGAATAATTTTTTGCTCTTTTTTCATATTTTTTTTAGGGAAAAAGAGGGTGTCACACTTCAGGTTAATATATGAAGTTTTATGAGATGAATTTGGAAAAAAAAAAATTGGATATTTGAATTCCTCTCGGAAAAATACCCAATTTCAAAAAGAAAAACAGTCGAAACGGAGTCCGAAAAGTAAATTTATGAGCATTTTAAATTCAACAGTTTTTTAGGGTTTTTCCGGAAAGAGCCGTGATTTTCTGCAGTAAGTTATTTCTACACCCTATTTTTTGTTGAAGATTTATTTCAAGGATGATATTTTTTACTGGAAGAGATGATGGCCCTAGTATTGAATAATTTATACAATCTCACAAGTCATTATGGAAATAGAAGTGGAAATCTTTTGTAGACTCAGGTTTCAAAGGTGATGCTCTCATATGGTGGAAATCTTTTCACCATTCTGAGTGGATGTCACTTTCTGAGGAAGCACTTGAAAAATTAATTTTAGACAAGTGGTTTCATACAAAGAGTAAGGATAAAGACATCGCTAAGAGTTTATTTTCATGTGGAAAATCTATATTACAAGTTCATGGTTGTATTCATAAAGAAAATGTCATTGTTTCTATTAACCCTAGTTGCAGACAAAATTTTATCAATATTCAGTTGGTTAATAGATTGCAAGTTTTGGCAAAGAATATTCAAAGCACACAGGTTGCAGGTGAAAATGTTAAAATATTTAAAGATTTGAAGCTCAATATGGATAAATATGTGTTGCATTTAGATTTTGAGGCTTTAGATATGGGTGATGAAGACATTGTTTTGGGATATCCTTGGATAGAATCAATGGGTACCATTAATATTATGTGAAAAAGAAGTTTCTAAAGCTTTGGTACAAGAAAAATAAAATTACATTGTAGGATGTGTCTCTTAGTAAGAAAGATGGACCCATGGAAGCTAGCAAAGAAGTTATTGTCGAGTCTGAAGTTGAATAAGAGGCAGAGTCTACAGAAGGAGATGAAGAAAAACAACAGGAAGGACATAATTAGGAAGCTAAGGAGGTCATTGACTCAAAGACACAAAGTGTTATAGATTTGAAGAAAAAAGAACAGATTCCTACAGTTGTTGTATATCGCCATCCACATCATATAGAGACACAACAGTCATCAAGGCAAAGGCGTGTGCATCAACACATTTATGCACCAGCAGGGCACCAGAAGGAAACTGATCAAGAGGTGCATGGAGGACTACTGACACTACAGGAAGAGCTTAAGCTACAGAAACGATCCCATGGAAACCCTAACATGATGCAGAGCACAATCAGGGTGGCAAGACAACAGATGGACATCGTGTTCGACTTCCATTGGGATGGATGGATGGTCGTACTTGGTACCAGTTGACTACATTGCTTAGCTGGTCATATTGTATAGTTTCTTCTCATGTTTCGAGGATGAAACATGTGAATGAGGATGGAATGTAGTATACCTAGGGAGGTAATATGGGGTATCTAGGGAGGTACCCAATGGGAATGTGGTTATGTTTTCTTAGTGGAAGTCATTTAATATATGAGAATGTGGTCATTCAATGTAAGGTGGACTAGGTCCACTATATTAATAAAATCCCACTATGGTAGTTAAATGTAATAAATGTGAGAAGGCTCTCTAGAAGGTTCCTAGGAGATAGAGAGAGGTATATAAAGAAGTGTAAGTAATGTAATGAGATATAGTGAAGAATAATCATTGTATAAGAAAGGATTTCTTAAGGAGTTTTATCCTTCCATAAGGATTAATATATGGTGTTACCCTACCTCAAGGGTTTTGTCTACATCTTGTGTTCATGTTATGGTGAATGGTTTGGTTTATTCTTGGTTATTTTTAAAGTATATTTGCAGATCTATTTAGGAACTTAACATTAGAGGAAGGTCTCATGGAGGAAGTTCAAAAGATATTTCCAAGAGAAATATTTTTCAGAGCATTACTATGAAAGAAAGATGAAAGGGTTGATTGAAATCAAATTGGGAATCATAATAATGGATGAGTATGATAAGAGGTTATTTGATTTTTTGAAGTATGTGGACTTCATAAATGATGATAAGGTAAAAATACAAATGTTTCTAAGTGGGTCACCCTCTTTCTATATTGACAAGATTCAATATGATAACCCCAAGACTTTGGAGGAAGCCATAAAAAGAGAAAATAATCTTTATGAGCAGAGCAGAGGGAGGTCAGTCTTCCGAAAGACTTGGAATGACAAGATGAAGGTTAAGAAAGAGTATAGGAAGAATGTTTTTAAGCCACCCTTTTCAAGAACAACTCCCAAACAAATCAACAAGGACACTTAGCCCAAAATTAGGAAAAGATAGCAGATTCATTTGGGAAAATACCAAGGTAGCTACTTGTACAATGTTGAGGATGTGAGGGAAATGACTTATATAGGGTTTTCCCTCACAAAGGAGAAAGAACAAGGATTTTTCACAACATTCAGGAGGATGAAAGAGTTGAAGATAAGGGAGAAATTTTGCGAAGGATTTATGCATCCTTGGACAACAAGCAAGTAGAGTATCATCCCCCCATGATTGAAGTGGAAGGTAAGATTGATAACCATCCCATAGCAATTTTAATTGATTCTGGAGCTAGCCATAGTTACATAAACTCTAAAATTGTTGAATATTGCACTTGCAAAGGAGCAAGCATAATAAATCTTGGTTAGTTCAGTTATCCACAGGGGCTACAAGAAATATCAATGAGTTGGTTAAATATTTCCTAATAGACATGAATGGACTTGACACAAAGGTGGATGTGAAAATCATACCATTGGGTTCATATGATTGCCTAATTGGCATGGATTGGTTGGGAAAACATTATGTTGTCCTAGAATGTTAAAACAAGACAATAAATTGTATTGATGATGATGGACAATAAGGCAAGATTCAAGGCATACTGAGAGTTGTATTTATTAGAGAAATTTTAACCATACAATTGGAAAAACAAATTAGGAAAAGATGTCAAATTTTTGCATCCCATATGGAAGAGGTAGCCAGAGATAAAGTGGCAAGTATTGAATACCATCCATTCTTGAGGGATTTTGAAGATGATTTTTGGAAAATACCAATATTGCCACCAAATAGAGACATTGATTTCTCTATTGATGTGGTGCTAGGAGTTTCCCTAGTGTCCAAGACACCTTACAAAATGGGCACACTAAAATTGAAAGAGTTGTAGATGCAACTTGAAGAGATTTTGAAGAAGGGGTATATATGCCCAAGTGTGTCACCTTGTGGAGCCCCAGTTCTTTTTGTGAAAAATAAATATGGAACATTAAGGCTATGTATTGATTTCATAGAACTGAATAAGGTCACCATAAAGAACAAATATCCTTTGTCAAGGATTGATGATTTATTTGATCAGTTGAAGGATGCAAGGATATTTTCCAAGATTGACTTGAGATCAGGTTATCATCAAGTGAGAATAAAGGAAGAAGACATCGTCAAGACAACATTCAAGACAATGTATGGGCATTATGAATTTACAGTAATGCCATTTGGGCTATCAAATGCCCCAATAGTTTTCATCTGCCTGATGAATGGAGTATTCAGGGAGTAACTGGACAAGT
The DNA here is from genome assembly GCA_032191745.1 of Picea mariana. Taxonomy (NCBI): domain Eukaryota; kingdom Viridiplantae; phylum Streptophyta; class Pinopsida; order Pinales; family Pinaceae; genus Picea; species Picea mariana. Next base: position 221,374 of record JASDQU010013748.1, read on the forward strand.
TTGTGATTGTTCTCTTAGATGATATTTTCATTTACTCAAAGACAAAATAAGAGCATGAGAAACATTTGAAAATGATATTGCAAGTTTTGAGAGAACATAAATTGTATGCCAAGCTAAGTAAGTGCATATTTTATCAAAAAAATATTCACTACTTGGGGCATATTATTTTAGCAAATGGGATAGAAGTTCATCTTGAGAAAATAAAGTCCATTAAGGGTTGGTCATCATAAAAAAATTCCATAGAGGTCAGATCATTTATGGGTCTTTCTAGTTATTGCCGAAGATTCATAAAAGGGTTTTCAAAAATTGCAAGCCCAATCACTTACTTGTAAAAGAAGGGAGTGGAATTTGAATAGACTTCCAAATGTGAAGATATTTTTCAACAATTGAAAGATATTTTGACAAGTGCACCAATCTTAAAGATTACAGATCAAGATGAATATTTTATAGTTTTCACTGATGCATGCAAGGAAAGGCTCGGTGGAGTCTTTAGTCAAAATGATCATGTGGTATGTTACGAGTTTCGAACATTAAATGAGCATGAAAGGAATTGTGCTACACATGAATTGGAATTAGAATTCATTGTTCATGCATTAAAAATGTGGAGCCATTACCTCATGGAGAGAAGATTTGAGCTAAGGACAGACCATTGTGGTCTGAAACATTTGTTTGGACAACCAACATTAAATTTCAGACAAACTAGATGGCCAGGATTTCTTAGTTAATATGACTTTGAAATTAAGCATATCAAAGGAAAGGAAAATTAGGTGGTTGATGCACTCAGTAGAAGAGCTCATGAAATGCATATTTCGGCCATTAGCATGTTCAACACAGATTTAAAAGATAGAGTTTTAAAGGATGGAAATTCAAATCAACAATACCTAAAAATAAAAGATACATTACAACAAGGCAATTTACAACAGATATTTAATTAGTATGAGTTAAAATAAGATGGAATCCTCATGTACAAATGAAAAATATGTGTCAAATTTAGGAGAGCTGAAAAATATAATGCCAAGGGAAATGCATAATGTGTCATATATTGGGAACCTAGGATATCATAAGACAATTGCAGTTGTAAGAAGTCGATACTTTTGGCAAGGAATGAATAAATACATGGCTAATTACGTAGCCAAATGTTTAGAGTATCTAAAGGTGAAGACATAGCATATGCATCTAGTGGACATGCTACAACCATTGTCCATTCCTGAGTGGAAATGAGAAGTGGTTACAATTGATTTTATTACAAAGTTTCCCATGATAGTGAAACAACATGATTCCATCATGGTGGTGGTGGATAAATGGATAAAAGATACACATTTTATCGATGTGAAAACTACACACAAGGTAGAAAACATTGCAAAGTTTTACTTGAAGGAAGTTGTCAGGTTACATGGAATCCCTAAGGCAATAGTTTTAGATAGAGATCCAAAATTCACATCAAATTTTTGGAAAGGTTTGTTCAAAGGCTTTGGAACAAATTTAAATCTCAGTACAATGTATCACTCAGAGTTAGATGTGAAAAAAAATAGGGCCAACATAATAATTGAAGACATGCTCAAAATTTATGTGATGGACCAACCATTAAAGTGGGAAGACTACATCCACTCAGTAGGGTTTGCTTACAACAATAAGTATGAAGCCCCATAAAAAATGAGTCCATTTGAAGCATTGTGTGGCAAGAATGGTAACACACCAGTGAGTTGGGATAACCCAACAAACAGATGGTCGGATTTGTTGCGAGAAATGGAAGAGAAGATGAAAAAGATCAGGAAAAATTTAAAGGCTACCTAGGACAGGCAGAAAAGTTATGCAAACAATAATATCTAGTTTTTAGATATTTTAAAGTGGGAGAACATGTATTTCTTAAAGTGAAAGTGAAAAGAAGTTCGATAAGATTGGATGGCTTACCAAAGTTGGCAACAAGATATTGTGGGTCTTTTCAAATATTAGAAAAGATAGGGCTAGTTGCATACATGTTAGCATTGTCTGCATCCATGAGAGTACATAATGTTTTTCATGTGTCATTATTAAAGAAATATGTGTCTGACCCTAACAACATAATTGATTGGACTATGATCCATGTGGAAAATAAAGAGGATTTCTGGGTGGAACCAGTATGCATCTTGGACCCAAAAGTCAAAGTGCTCTGAAACAAATCCATAGGGGTGGTAAAAGTTCAATGGACCTACTATGGTCTAGAAGATGCAACATGGGAGCATGAAGAAACTATGCAGGAGGGATACCCACAAGTTTTTGTCAATTTTGAAGAGAATAGAAGTTAAAAAAGAAAGACTCAATTTTTTGGTAGCTAGAGTTCCATAACCACATCTCAGAATTCTTGGTCACCTTCATTGATAGCCATGATAAACGAATGGTGCAACACAATGGACTGTGAACAACAAAGGGGGCACATTACTTAGTTCAACAAGTTGAGAAGAACGATATATTTTGGTTGGAACCGTTGTTGGAGAGTAAACATATTTCATAATTTTATTTTTTGAATATTATGATGTAAATTTGTATATATATTTTGGCATGGTTTTGTTCACCGAGGAAGGTGCAAATTTGTAGGGGAGGGGGGATGTAACATCCTCACTATAATCCCCAATTTAATTAATACATAATGTAGATGTGAATATGTCTATGGCCAAGCGATGTAATATGAGAAATGTATTTTTTGAATGTTAATAAAATAAATGTGATGTTAGTTGTTGGGAATATGGATAGAGATGGGGTTTGATCAATCCAAAAGAAAGAGGGAATACATGGGAGTATCTAAGACGAACTCTAGTTCCATTTTAAGTTCTTTCAGTGATGCGTTATCATTGGAAAGAAAGAGACAAGTGGAAAGAAGACTCCTGGATTGGAAGCAGGATTGACCACCCGGAATGAGGAGGTGAGTGAAAATGCTTCATTGCATTTTGAAACTTTTGTCCTTCCCCTTGGATAATCGCCCATTATGGGTCTAACAAGCCCCCCCTCGCTTTGTTTTCCCAGGTTGCTAAAGCTGACCAAGCAGGGAATGGTTTATGGGTGCTAAGCTAAACCCACTTTTTTGAATTTTAGTATCATTTGGGGAAACCTTCTAATTTGTTTTTAAGTGTATGAGAGTCTAATCATTGAATACATGCCAGATGGTGGGTGCATAAGTCGCATCCCATAGTTATTGGAAGAATGGGGCTGAAGTATAATTAACATTGGAAAGAGTGAGTAGTTAATTGTATTGGGAAAATAAAAGAAATTTGTATAGGGAGTATAGACAGTTTTTTTACATTCAGTATGGGCATGAACAAGAAGGAGAGAGTAGGGAAAAAGAGTACCAGATATAGAGTAGGAAGGATGGGCTAATATTGGATCATGCTAGAGCATTTTCAAGCTGGAAATTGAAGAGTCGGGTTCTTAGCATAAAGAGTGAGCTCATGTGTGAGTTGCACTGTAACAACAAGTGTTTGTTATTGTTTTCCTATTGGTTTTCTTGGCAGTGAGTTTCCCTTGAGTTCCGAGTAGAGATATTCCTAGTTACCTATGCCATAGAGACCTTGATAAACCAATGGGACACCCAATGGAATAAGATAAATGAAGGGGTACATTCCTTGGGTTGAGTAGGTCAAGAGGAAGAGAGATAGAGGAAATTTGGGATATCCATAGGAGAATACCAGTGGGTTGGGAGTTATTAAGTTATGAGTGGATTGTGAGAGACACCCTTATTTTGTGGATTTCTAGTCCCAACTTGGGGGTGCCTTTTTTTTTAGATCTGGAACAACAAGTCTATGGTTGGGTGGAATGTCCTTCCCAAGCAGTTGGTTGCACACAATTTAATTTAAAGATAAGTGTTTATCTATTATCTGAGTTTTCTTATGAGTCTTATGGATGTGCATTTTACTCTGTGAATGATAATGGTTTTACATGTTTTTGTAAATGGTTTGTTTAATGAATTCATGTTCATTTAGGATGTTGTTTATGCATTTAATTATGGGTGTCAAAATCTAGTTAATTATGTATATAAATTGTGGTTGGAAAGAAAAGAATTAGCAAGAAAAAAATTGATTTTATGTGTATTCCACATAGTAATGTTCCTCGGTTAAGCTAGAGGACGTTACAGGTGTTAACTAAAGTCTAAAACAAATAAAATTGTGCAACAAATAAAGAGTTATATGGGGTTTCAATTATTGTATACAATGAGAGACAATGTAGTTAAGTTTATGTATTAGCAATGCAATAGATTTTCTTGTAGTAAAAGAACCTTATTTCCTATATGTCACTTAGTTTAGGCCTATCCATGTATGTTATTGGTTTGGATCACAAATATTATACTTATGAGTAATAGATGCAAAGAAAAACAACATAAAATTAATTACATTCCAATGAAGCTTCTTCCAAGTATCAATGTTTTCTCTTAACTCCTTGTCATCATCGACAATATTGAATCATTTTCTAGGAAACCTCTCATGATATTACTTCTCATTTCAAGGGTTCTTCCAACTTTAATAGTTAATGAATCTCAAGTATACTATAAATATTAAATTCTTTAACTTCAAATATAAATCAAAATATTCACACAAAATAATTAACAAAAGGTAAATGTAAAGAAAACCATTGAGCTAGGGTAACACCATATATTATTATTTAAGGAAAAAAACACTCCCAATCAATGGTATTTGTTTCAATTACAATATTCTTCACCTTACCTCCATCGCATTGTTTCTACTTATTTATAGTATTATCTATCCTCTGTAAACATTATAATAGGTGGAACCTTGTAGTAAGTCATCTACTACATGGTTTTATTTACTAAAAATAGCTTCAATACATAGCAATGCATAACTATCTAACAAGCAATGCATAACTACCTAACTACAATTATTTCCCTTAAATATGTCCCTAAATACCTAAATATACTATAGATATCATAAACATCATATGTATATTATAATAATAATCTATTTTTAGATACCAAATTGCATGGTTTTATTTAAGCTTCAATACATAGCAATGCATAACTAACTAGAAATGCATAACTACCTAACTACTATTATTTCTTTTAAATACCTTCCTAAATACTTAAATATACTCTAGATATCAAAAACATCATATATATATTATAATAATAATCTATTTTTAGACACCAAATTGCATGGTTTTATTTACTAAAAATAGCTTCAATATTGAATACATAGCAATGCATAACTATCTAACAAGCCATTCATAACTACCTAACTACTATTATTCCCCTTAAATACCTTTCTAAATACCTAAATATACTATAGATATCATAAACATCATATATATATTATAATAATAATCTATTTTAAAACACCAAATTGGTGTATGAGACCCCCTCCGCCCAATGATTTATACGAAAGTATACATGCCCTACCCCCTTCTGGATTTGAACTCGTAACCTCTTAAAAAAAAAATATGTTTTAACCATTATAAATCCACACATGATTCTTTAAATTATGCACAATTTTGAAGTTCAATGCTCAACATCCAAACATACTCCATGTATGTAAAACAAACTTATTATTGACGTTGGGATAAGCCTTAATATTGTAAACAAAGCTTTCTCACTTATTATCATTCACATTGAGATCCTCCTTAATATTGGGAGCAAAGCTTTCTCGTAATTGCATGCTCCTCGGGTTCTAACCCTATACCTAAGTTCATTACTTCTTGAGCGAACGAGTGAGATCCTTTGACCTACTAGTCAATTGGCAAAACATTGAGCATCCATACCACTTCAATTACTAGAGTCCACTTCAAGGTCATAACAAGATCATAATTACATTCTGCTTGATATATTTCTTCAAGATCATAATTACTTATAGATGTGAGTTGTTGAAGGTTTACAAAATAAAATCATTTTTTATTTATTAAAGTTGTAGGTTAAAGATTTTAGGAAATGAAGAATTTTTTTGGAGATATTTGATTAGATTTAAGTGATTATTTTTGTAAATTCTAAGTGCTCCAAGAGTTTTTCAACATGCTGAATTCATTTATGCATTCAAAAATAAATTCTGAACAATAAAAAACATTGATTCGTGTTGCCAAATTCCAATAAAAAAAACATTTCATAGAACAACTAAACAACACCTTTATTAAATGTGCTAATATAACTTTGAATAAAAATTAAACATAAAAATAAAAATAAAATATACTTGAATGCGGAATTAATTGAACAATTATATGAGCGAGTGTTGTTATGTCACTAAAGATTAAGTATAGAGAATTTATCATCAATTTTCTTAAAGAATTTAACATTAATATTAATCGGTAGCACTAGCATTTTTGGTCAAACCTACTCATAAACCAATGTTTATGTTTGACAATATCAACTATCAAAAGGTTCAATGTGTATAGGGAGCCCAAGAAAGCGTCCAAGGAGCCCAGCTCCTCATAGTTGCTGTGAACGCATTAAGGAGGTTTTGGGGTGGTATCAGCCCCTAGGAGGATGTTATCGATCACATAAATAAAAATGTAATTATTATTATTGTTAATATATTTATATGTGGAGTGTAACAATATTTTTTTAAAATGTTATAGTATTTTTAATATTGTTTTCACATCATATATACAATATACAATATAAATGAATCACATATTCATTGAATATGTATATTTATTTTTTGTTTGAAAACATTTAAAATATAGATTAGAATATCAAAATATTCAAAAAACACTGAAGTAATAGAGGATATATAGAATTATATTCTGCTTTACATGTCACAAAAATGTGTTAGTATAGTAGTTGCTTGATGAGAATTGTGATGTCAAAATGAGAATTGTAGTCTTGAAAACCATATTTTGAGTTTAAAACACCAAAATGAACTTTTGAATTAAAAATGGTGTTACTAGTTCATTTGAAACTATGGCTTTCACAATCAACATTGTTGTGAACAAAAAGCTTAAAATTGATCCCCGAATTGAAAAGTGGTGCTCCCAATAACATCCATTTTTCTTCCAAAATTAAAATTAAAATTAAAGTTAAGGGAAGAGAGGATAGAACGAAAAAGGACTATGGGAGGAGAAGGAACGGAAGAGGTGAGTTGGCTTGGAGAAAAGTAGAGAATGCTTTTAAAGTGAGGAAAAAAGGCGATTTCGAGAATCACCCCTTTGAGAAAATTCTTTTTTATTAATTTTTTAACTTGCTATATATATGTTTTGTTTTAATTGTTTTAACACTTTATTTATTTTATATTGGTTTTCTTTATTTCCTTATTTTTTCACAATTTTTTTATTTATTAATTATATATATATATATAATTTCTTTCAACATTTTATATATTTTATATTGGTTTTCTTTCTTTTTCTTATTTTTATGGTTCAACTTCTTTTTAAATTATTTTTATAGATTGAGGTTTTCACTATTTCCTTTTTATTTATTTTTATGGTTAAACGTTTTTTTTTAATTATTCCTTATTTTTTTTTTTTTATTATTGTTGAACCTTTTTTTAATTATTTTTATTGTGAAATGTTTTTTTTTAATTATTTTTCTAGATCAAGAAATGTGTAAGCTTTTTCTTTAATTATGTTATAAATTATTTAGTTTTATAATTATATATGTGGGGATTTTTATTTTATTTTTGTTTTTTTAATAATTTTGTTTGCAATGGTATTAATTTTTAAGGATTTTGTTCATAACAATATTGGTTGTCAGGTTATAGTTTTTAATAACTTGTAATTTTAATCTTGGAAAAAAAGTTAGTAACGTCATTTTTTTAATTTAATGGTTAATTTTAAGTTCTTTTTTCACAAAAGTACTCTTTTCAAAGCTATGTTTTCAATCCAATTGTAATTTTAACCTCGAAAAAATGGATGTTAATAGGAGTACCACTTTTCGATTCGAGAATTGATTTAAATTTATTATCTACAACAGTATTAACTGTTGTGAAGGCCACGATTTCAAACAAGTTGTAATTTTAATCGCCCACCCCCCTCTCCCCCCAAAAAAGATGCTACTAGTAGCACCACTTTTTGAAATGGAGGTAAAAACAATCATCAAATATGACCTCTAAGAAATGAGAACTCTTGAGGGTTCTTATTGACAAGGTAATTAGTTTGTTAGCCTCGGGGCATCATGACTTGCCCATGGAATTGAAATTATTTTTAATCTCTTGGTTTGGAGATGTCGCACATAGTGATGATGACTCATTATTTTAAAAGTTCATCAATAAGAGGCTCAACATATACATCCATATCTCTAACTTGGAACTTACCTAGTTATTTGAAAATACAAATAATTAATTAATTGTGTGATAAGAAATATGTAACAAAATAAAAAATGAATTGATGCATTGTAAACATTCCTAATAATAAATATTCAGAACAATTAATGCCAACATTGTGTGTTTCTTGTTTATTGGAATCCAAATAAGGTTAAATTGTTTATAGCAAAAATTGGCAAATTTCTACGTCGTGCAAGAAACGGGAAGATGAGGCGAGACGAGTCATCGCGGCTAGGGCCCAAACCCTAGCCGCCTCGCTCTGGTTTTCGAGTGCAGGGACGCGAACTGCAGCAACCGAGCATCCAGGGCCGCAGATCGACATTTCCAACGATTCGCCTGTGTCCCCAAGCTTCTTGCATGCGCTTTGGAGCAGTGGTCTAGTCCAGGGCAACGGATTGGTGTTTCAGCGTCTTGCCTGAGCGTTTTGAATGCGTTTTGGAGCAGTGGTATTGGCCTCCGTATTCTTGTTTGCAGGAGGTCGATTGTTTGTTTGCAGGGACGCGTCTAGCAGCGACCAGGGTTTACAGGGCCGCAGATCAAAGCGTTTCAGTGGGGCATGCGTCTGGATTGAGTGCAGGGGCGCGTTTTCGACTGAAGCAGCGACCATTGTTTGGCATGCGTGTGGCCTCTGCGACTTGCTCCGCCTCTTTCTTGCTGGTGGTCGCCGTCTACTACGATGGCCCCAATCCTGAATGCTGAGTTGGAAAAAGATCCTTTGGAAGCTTTCAAAACGTTAGTCCGCTCAGCAGGACCTAAATCCAAGCCTTCTCTCTCGTCTAAGTTTGTTAAGAAGATGGAGGAGATCCCTTCTCTGGAGCTATCTCCAGAGGACCCTTGCAAGCTTTCCCTCCTTCTAGCAGAAAATGCCCTCATCAGAAAGTTTACGGGGTTGTGTCCAAGCCCCAAAACCGTGGAGGCATGGATGGATGAACGATGGAAGATGCTGATACAGGGAGAAGTTTCTCGATGCGCAATAGGCAGGGGTTTTTTTGTCTTCAGCTTCGCGAGGAAAGTGGACCGGGATCTAGTTTTCAGGTCTGGACCCTATTTCATGGGGTCGAGAGGGATGTTCTTAGCCCCCTGGACTCTTGACTTTAACCCCAGAGCCGAGATCACAGCAGCCCCGGTATGGGTTAGGCTGCCTCACCTCCCCTTGCATCTTTGGGGGTTAAGCTCCCTGGAGGACATTGGAAATAAGCTTGGGCATTTCCTGGACAGTGCGGAGCTGAAGGGGGATCAATATACCTGCGCTCGTATTTGTGTTGAGGTTAATCTCAAGAAAGGACTTCCGAACGCCATTAAGCTCTCACTGGGGGAATGGTGCCATATCCAAGAGCTGGACTATGAGCAAATTCCGTTTAAGTGCCTCTGGTGCCATGCTTACGGTCATTTCGTAAAAAGCTACCCCAAATCCTCTGAGGAGCCAGGACAAGTCAAAGAAGATGATTTCCAGCCAGTAACTAACCGACGACGGCAGCCAAGGCGAAAGGATCCGCTAGCCCAAGCCCCAAAGGCCACCCATACGGCAGAGGCATCTCTAGAAAATAAAAACAGCTTTGATGCGCTGAAGGATGATGAAGCCCGAGAGCCAGAAGCAACAACAGTTATGGCAGATCCCCCGGTAGATGGAAGCCCTCCGGATTCCACCCCCCCAGAAACAATGGCAGCAAAAAAAACTAGGGCTTCAGTTCCGGAACCCCCTGCCTCTGCAGGTCTAGTTATTTCAGTCCCCACTAGCGGCTCTGTGGAAACTTCTGAACCTGATGACAACTCAGTTCCATCTCCACCCCTTACCCGAGGGCGAAAGACCAATAAAGCGCGCAGAGAAAAGGAGGCGACCTCCAACATTTCTTTAGGTTCCCAGAAAAAACTGGATCCCTACATTAAGGGGAAATCTTCATCCCCCCCGGTTTAATGCTTTGCTTCTGTCTTCTACTATGCTCACAATTTGTGAGAATTTACTCATGTATGCAATTTTTGTCATTTTCTCGAATTAGTTCAATAAGCAGATGGGATTGGTTTCCCAAGAAATTCACAAGAAGGTTGGCAGCACTGTTAGAGGTCACCAATCTTCTTCAGATATGTAACTTTCTGATTCTGGCTTGCCAGAAAGTCGATTAATGCAACATAACCGTTCTTGTCAAAAAAAAAGAAAAAATTGGCAAATTTGAATCAATGGATTTGAGCTCTCTAAATGGATTGAAAACATCAACCACCATTGAAAGTCTAATATTATAAGGTTCTTCTTTAAATATGGGCCATATCTCTAAATTCAAATATGTCTCCAAGAATTCACATTACACCATCCTCACTTCTCTTCCATACATGGTAATCCATAAGTTGTGCTATGTTTTTAAACTTGAACAATTGATTGAAATGTGGAATTATGGGGATATGAGGAAGAATCTTACGATGCACCTTATTTTCTACTTGAATGTCTACTCATTCCACATTCAAATTGTGTTGCATGTCATCCATAATATATAATATCATATCATTAGGACATCCATCAATTGTGTGATACTCCATTCTTATCCTTTCATAAAGGCACACAATTATCGATATGTGCAAAGTAAAGTATTTGACAGTGGTAAGATACTGAGAGAATTTCACCTAACAACCCTAAAAAAAATAAAATTAAAATGATTTTAAATCTTATATATTACAATCACAAAAATAAGAAAAAATCTTTATTTATATAAAGAATTATCTTGCATACCTTAAGATCTATATCATATATGAATTTGAAATAACATTCAATACCTTCAATTTGACCAACAATAAAATATCAAAGAAAAAACTTTTCTTCGAGTCTTTGTATAAGGGGTTTTGTGCCTTATCAATAAAAAGTACGACATGAATATCTTCATAGATCTCATCCACGAGTGCATTCTCATCCATGGAAGAAACATGTCATGGATCAACCTGTTTATGTCTTCATTTTCAATTCTACCACCCTAACCATCTCTACTACAAATTGCATCATTATGAATTCTCAATATAAACACTTTTTTCATTGTAATTACAAATAAGTAAATATAATTAATATCGAAATATTAAAACATATAAAAAAATTAAAAAGATGAAAACATGTTTTATTTATCTTACCAAGGGGTAATATCTGATTCCCCCTTCCAGATGCCCACGCTCTAAGCAATTTTTTCTAGTTGTTGAATTATTAATTATTATTCTCTTTATGCCTTTCCATTTCATGCAAGGGAAAAAAACATTTCCCATCACCAATATCAAGAAGTTTGGGATGATTCTCATATGGTTGCTCACAATTGCTTATATACACAAGACAATTGCATTCATCAATATCAACATCTACAGTGAAAGCTAGTATTTCTTTGATTACATCCTCTATATAATCCAACCACTTAGATACACCAACATCTGAGTTAGGGTTATTTGACATTGTTTTCATTTCAACAAAGTATTCAAATAAATCATTATTATATATTAAAAAAATTTATAAATAGATAATTCAAATGGTATTTACAATTTTTAACCAAATAAAGTTTACATGTAGTATTATCTCACCTAATCCCAACTCTTTAAAAAAGTTGTTTTCTTTCGTGTGATTGTCTTTTAAAATATGGAAAAAAACTCTATCAGCAAACACATCAAAAGTATAAAACACTCGTTGGACAAAAAACAACTTCCACAAATGTCGATTAATCAACATAAGTATATTGACGTATTAAAATTTGATTATGGAGCCTTAATATCAATTAAGAAATGTATTAAACATTGGTTAACCATTGTTCTTCATTTAAATTCAGTTAAGCGATGTTTGTCAAGGGAAAAAGAACAAATAAACAAGATGAATTTCAACCATTTTAACTTATTTTCAATGTTTAAAATGTTGTTTTCAACAAACATCGTATTTCGACCCTCAATGTAGTAGTGTATTATTAATAAAGAAATGAGGGTCTATCCATTCTTACTCGAAGAGTTTTTTTGCAGTATGAAATATCAAGCAGCGTGTCACCAATTGCATGGAATGAGAATGTTTTCAAGGCAGGGCGGAAGATGGCCATAAGTGTAGTACCTACCTTATTTGTCAATATGAAATATAATTAGTGCCCTAGCTCATCTCACATTCATATCACCTTCAATCATAGTCGATATGTGCACAGTTGGTCATTGAAGGGTATCTTGGAGAAGGGATTGTTCATGCTCTTAAAAAAGTGGAGACCACATCCAAATAGAAATGATCTAAGCAATGGTTGGTGTACCAGGTGTGGGTGTTAAGTGTGTGTGGGTGCTAAGTGTTAGTTTTAAGAGGGAAATAATAAAACAAGAAGTAAGTATATAAATGGACACTAGAGATTTACGCTAGAAACCTTTTTAGGAAAAATGTCATTCATATATATATATTTTACCATGATCAACTTGGAAAAGCCAGACCAACACTAGAAAATTGAGGCATATTACAATGGATTTATTCAATCCTTTAAATAGTATTCATCACATCAAATACCATGGGAAAATACCATGGTTTACTAACACAATGGGATTATAAACCACCATCGATAAACAAATCAATGACTAACTCAAGTTTATCTTAACTAATCTATGACCAAGTCAATACTAACCCAACATTCCCCCCTTTAAACTTGACATGAGATAAATACCTAACCCCATCAAAATTTATTAACCAGGTATCTGGGAATACAACATGCTCCCCACACCACCTAGGTAAATGTCTAGACTTTATACTAGTGAAATATTAAACCAATGGTACATGTGCCTAAATAGGTCTTATAGACATATGCCATTTACATGCAATAAAATCCAAGTCCATAAAAGTAATTACCGTTGTACACCTAAAGAAATTATTCTTGAAGCATATACATGGTTATTTCCCCACATTCCTCTCTTCTCCAAATACAATGAACCAAATCAAGCACTCCTTAACTGAGTACTTCTTTAGATATTATCCTCTGTGTATTTTCACTACTACTTCATTTTCATGTGCCACTCACCATGGTTCATAAACCCATGAACCATCACTTCAATTTGTGTGCAGGAGTCTAATATTGACTTCTATCTTCTTCCCTAATAGCTTCAAATTTTTAGCACTCTCAAAAACCTCATAGCCCTTGTGTAGTTGTGCTCATGACTTCTTACCCATTCTTGCAAGATTATAATCACTACAACTTCATGCAGAGAATCCCTCACAATGCATAGGTGTTCTTTAACTAGGTTCGTTAAAGGTGTCGCCTACACTTGCCTTTGGATTAATGTAATACCCCATATTATTAAATAATAATAATAATAAGTAAATAATTAAATAATAAATAAATGTTCTTGCAATAATCATAAGTTAGTAAAAAGAATAATAATAATAAAAAAAAGGTTAAAAAAAAAGAAGATAAACTACTAAAAAATGGATTTAAAAAAAGCTAAATTAAGAAAAGGTTAAAATTTGCATGATTAGTTACTTAATGACAAGTGTAACTTAGGCATGGAACTTATTTCACAGATGGGTAAGAAGAATTCTATATAATGAAGGTGGAGAAGAAAGTTTGACATATTTTGCTGGTGCAATTTGAGGAAAAAGGCTTGGAAGTTGGCATAGATAGTTGATTGTGGGCTCGGGGTTTCTCAGTCATGATGATTGAGGGGTTGGTTGGGAGGAAAGTTGTCCCCCACAATCTGTTGTGGCATGTTGGATCAATATTGGAGTGCAACGGTTCAACATTCAAAATTTGTAAGTGAGTTGATTTCTTCAACTCTCAGGTAAGTTTCTTACCACTCACTACTTCTTATGAAATTATGTAATCAACGATTAATTTGTATCTTTATTTTTTCAGCTAATGGTTGCAAAGTTCTATATCTATTTATGCATTTAGTTGAATCATAATTTGGGTCATTACATATGGTATTTAGAGCATAGTTACAACCTTTGAGGTCTATGAGCCCTTATGCAACTATATGCAATGAATATCTGTGATATGTTTAAGTCATTAAATAGAGATGGATTTTGGAAATTTTTGCAAGAAACATTAAATTTATCATTGTTGAATACCATTTGTGTTTTTGTACCCAATTCAAAATAATTGGTAAAAATTTATGAAACCCATATTCACTAGCCCCACCGTGAGGATAATCCCTTAGTGGGGACGCATATATGTAATGTCTCCATGATCATGCCTTCAAGGTTTAGCTATGGTTTATGCTTTTATTTTTGAATTAATTGTTGGACATAAAATCTATGCCTACTTATAAACAAGACACCTATAAAGGATATGGTCAATGGTAACATGTGAAAGGCTTACCATTTCCCAAGCCCTACGTGCTAGAGAACAATGTACGAGTAAACATGTATATGTAGGATTTGTAAGTAAATTAAATTTCATTAAGAGTTAATGATGATTGATTTGAGTTCATTGCTTAGATGCAAAATTAATGTTTTGGTGGGAAATAATAAAGAGAGAAAAGCACAATGATAAGATTTAAATTTTAACCTTGTTAAATATACACAATAGATATTAGGAAAAATAGATGATGTTAACAAAAATTGGAAGCACAAAGTGCAAAGAACTAACCCCCCCAAAAAACAAATCCATCTCTAGATGGAAGAAAAGCAAACCAAATATGTGTGCAGGATCGATACGTGGGTTGGATTCTCTACTATTAGCGTCTATAATATATAAGAAACAACTAATATCTGATTGAAAACAACTCATTTCTTTTTCAATATCAAAAGAAAAATATTACATAAATATTTTTCACTTACGATAATATAATAGCCATCAATTGGATGAAAGGTGGATTGAATGAAAAGTGGATTTTTTTCACTTACCGTAGTATATATATACTCTTTTATATTTATATTTAATAATTAATTTTATTTATAATCTAAATCATATGATGATGATGATTAATATCCACTAAGATTGAATTGGTCTATTGGACTTTAAGAACGTAAGGAATTACTTGCAATTCTTTAGGATTTTGCTTTTGTGCTTGAAAATCATTAACAGAATCTTTCCAAGATCACCATAGCTTTGTTGAGTTAAAAGGTTAGGAAGGCTAGTAGTGTGACAAATATTTTGAAATTGAGATCTAATATGGGTGTAGGCTGGACAATCTAAGAGAAAGTAATTTCCATCTTCAACCCTCTTAGTGTCTTATAGATGACACATTCTTTCATTCCATGGCGTTTTAGGAATTGATCAATGCCTGGTTTCACTATGGAGCTCATGAGAATTTGTTCTCATTTTAGCAATGCTTATTTTTTTCTTTACACTTGTCAAAACAAAGAGATAATTTTTATCTTCTATATTAGGGTTGATTATCTTCTATTTTTATCTCAAAACAAAGGAAACTAAGGTTTGAGATTCGAGAATTCTGAAGTCCGGAATTTGGAATCGACCACAACCATCGATCTGGGAGGAGGAGATCTGAACTGTTGATTCCAAGGAATAGATCTCAATCGTCTGTTTGAACACACCGTCAAGATCGTGAGATCGACGTTCATCTCACATTGTGGGGAAAGAAACTGCTCGATATTTACAAGATTGAGGGGGGGTCGCAATCGAGACCATGGTTTTAGAGAAAAGACATGTGGAGGCTCAGGGTGAATTGCGGGGAAAAAAGAGGTTTGACCCTAAAACACTCTTGAGTGTGCCCGCAAACACGCGTAGGCGTGAGGTCATCACCCAAGGTCACATCTGAGGAGGGGCCGAGAGAAAAGGCGCTAACGCCAACTCTGAGATTTCTCAGAACGTGAAAGGGAAGGTCACGGGTATCGTGAAGCCTGCACAGGGAGCTGAGAGGACCTGTGTTTAATACAGAACGAGACCAGCAAGGTTTCAGAGGGTTGTTTGACTCTAGAATAGAAGATCCTGACCGAGAGGTCGCACAACCCTTAGGAGAGAAGGGGGTCTGCACCAAGTGGTATTAGAGCTGAAGTTTTCTTGCAGACAACAGACAAAGGAGAAGAGACAAAAGAACTCGAAGTTGTAATCTGTGTGTGATAGAAAATCAACACAATGCCATCGAGGAGATGAGTGGAACCACCTTTAGCCAATTGGGCTGTAGAAAGGGAAATGCAAGAACTTCGTGCAAGATTAGAGGTCATGGATGCAGTGTAGAGAAGAGCACTTGATGCTAGAGACATCAGCGATGCAAAGAGTGAAGAAGTAGAAGTCGAGGATGTTGTCGAAGAACATTTTCTGAGAGCAGTTGTTAGATTGGGAGCCAGAGCCAAGATACAGGTCCCAATCTATGAAGGAAATTTAGATGCTAAAGAGCTGTTGTATTGAATAAGATTCATGGACAAACATTTCGACTATGAAGATGTCGATGAAGAGAAAAAGGTGAAACATGCTGTCACCAGGCTAAAAGGACATGCAACACTGTGGTGGAATGAACTGTAGGTTGAGAGGAGAAGCAAAGGAAAATAGAAGATAAAGAATTGTGATAGAATGGTAGCCAAGTTGAAGGCTAAGTTCATGCCCAAAGATTATTAGATCAATCTTTTCAGGAAGTTGCAGAATCTGAGACAGAAAGGTATGACAGTTAAGGAGTACACAGAGTAGTTCTACAGGATGAACATCAGAACTGGACAAAGGGAGAAAGATGAAGAAAAAGTTTCCAGGTATATAAATGGCTTGAGATATGAAATACATGACAAGTCAGCATGATGTCAGTAAGGACAATGGAGGATGCTTATCAGTTTGCACTAAAGGCAGAGAAAAAGTTGGCCAGAAAACAAAGACAACGAGGAAGAGTTAAAGCCCCAAACAAAGGCAAGGGAGTTACCCATGACAAGGCACATAAATCCAAAGACGAGACTAAGAAACCACACAATCACTCAGAAAGAGGAGGAAGTTTCTGAGGAAGACAGGGTGGTGGAAGAAGTTCTTCTAGAAGAAGAGGAAGAAGCAGAGGAGGAAAAGTAAGATGTTATGCCTATGGAAAGACAGGGCACATGTCTTGGGAATGTTTCGAGAAAAAGAAACAAGGAGGAGGTGAAGCTCACACTTTAGAAGCACAGAGAAGGGGTGTTGAAGTAGAAGGAGCAGAGGATGGAAGATCCCTGATGTTGAGAAAGGTTCGATTAAAACCAGAGGTAGAAGTTGAAAAGCCAGTGCAAAGGAACAGTCTCTTCAGGACATCTTGCAAGACTAAAGACAGAGTTTGCAAGGTGATAATTGACAGTGGGAGCACTGATAACTTAGTATCCACGGAGATGGTGGAGAAATTGGAACTGGAGACAACTGCACATCCGAAGCCATATAAAGTCTCGTGGTTGCAGAAAGGACACCAGGTAATGCTTACTAAACAATGCTTGGTTGAATTTAAGATAGGAGGATATAGTGATTAAATTATATGTGATGTAATTCCCATGGATGTATGCCATATTTTGTTGGGAAGACCATGGTGTAGTGTACCCCAAATTTGCCAATTAAAAAGAAATTTCTCAGGAACATTAACCTTCAATTTATTCTTAGAATACTTGTGGTTAAGTGAAGTAGGTATTTATCATTGTTGTAAATTTATGCGAGATTCCTATGTTCTGGCTATCAAAATGATGAATGATCATTTCATAAACATTTCTACTCCAACTTAACTCACACTGAACAAAACTTCTAGATGAATAATCTCCACATTCTAACATCCACCCTTTTATAACCCTTCACTCCTACTTTTATTCTAATATATATATATATAT
>JASDQU010013749.1:0-17549 GCA_032191745.1 Picea mariana
CATATAACATTCTCATCAAGGGAATCATATCAATCAATTACTTGACATCAACCAATGACATCAATCAAACCAAACCATTTACATCAATGACATATGATCCAACAATCTCCCAAGTAATCAAACCATTGGCATCAATGACAAACCATTGGCATCAATGACAACATGATCCAACATTTACAACACCCAAAAAGTATCCCCCAAAATTGTAGAGATCTCCCTAGTATGGTCACCAATTCTGTTGTGGGTGGGAAATCCTCCTACAAACTAGCATTAAGGGTTTTGTAATGCATGCAGAAATGATCTAAAATCTCCTACTTCTTACCATCATCCCAATCATAAACCCCATTATTCATATGTAAATATAAGGTTAAAAAGATCAAGTTATTGTACCTTAGTTTCTGTGTTTGATGTCGATCCTTTAACGTTCAGTCACTCCTTGACTGCAAATCTCCTCCCAAAACTGACCTGCATTCATAAACATAAAAACAAAGAAATCAAAACATGCATATGATCTATGAACTAATGGGTTAGAGATTCGATCAATATAATCAATATTAAACGAGAAAAGTACTTCTTTTATTAATCTCACAAGAGTAACTTACAATAGTGAGATCGACCACTGCTCATCGAATATGGTCCTAGGATCCTCTTCAATTGTGCTCCAACTGCTTTTGTATATGCTTCTCTTTACACAATGGTTGCAAAAGGTTGGGGTTAAGGGAATGCAAAGTCGGGTAGAGTTTCTTTACAATTATTTTCCTCTTCCAAATGGGACCCCTAGCCCTTCTTTTATAGGCTGAAAAGAGATAGATATTTGGTTGAATGACTGGATGTAGGCAGTCAAACAGTTTTAGGAAACCTACCCAGAAATTTGTATTCCATCTGCAACTTTGTATTTTTCGTGCTTTTGTAGGTACACGCGGGTTGTAGTGGGTCAGCTAGCATATACATGCGTGCAGTAATGGAGCAGGGCGTGTATGCCTTCAAAAAGGGTGTTTTTAAGAATTTGTTCAGTAGTGGCTTGGAAGCAAATGGAAAATGAGATGGCCTACTTCTAGGTAAGCATGTCTGGTGAAATTTAGGGTTATAACAAGAAGGTCAATATTGGAACAGTACAGACCTCGAAGCTTGCTAATGTCAGAGATTATTGGGATGTTGCTACTAGTGACAAAATTACAGATTTACTGCATGAATATCAGGATTTGTTTCCAACCAAGTTCAATGATATGAAGTGCATCAAAGGTCCTATGGGAGAGATGAGGATCCCTTTGAAACCAGATGGAAAACTAGTCAAACAGAGACCCTACAGATTGAACCCGAAATATAAGGAAAAAGTGAAGATTAAGCTCGACAGAATGCTGGAAGCAGGGATTATAGAACCTGTCGAGGATTCGGAATGGATCAGCCCTATGGTGGTACAAGACAATAATATAGGAGATATGATGATATTCATAGATCTCAGGAAGATGAATGATTCTTGTTTGCATGACCCCTTCCCTACACCATTTACTGACGAAGTGTTAGATAATGTGGGAGGCCAGGAAGTATATTCTTTTACAGGTGTATTTTCAGGATACCAACAGATCCAGATTTCCAAGGAAGATCACCATAAGACCACATTTGCAACAGAATGGGGATCCTACCAATATATAGTGATGCCATTTGGATTAAATAATGCCCCAACCATCTTTTCCATGGTGGTGGTCGAAGCATTCAAGTAATTTCTACATAAATTCCTAGAAGCATATTTTGATGATTGGACTATTTTTAGTTTATTAAATAATCATATTGAATGTCTAAGGCTAATGTTGGATAAATGAAGTTAGTGTCAAATTGCCTTGAACCTGAAGAAATGTATTTTCTTTTCACCATTTGGAGTGTTGTTAGGTCATATTGTATGCAAGAAATGATTGCTAGTAGATCCATCGAAAATTGCCATTATAGTTGATCTACCCCCTCCTACTTCAGTCAAATAGCTGCGCACTGTGTTGGGACACACATGATACTATAGAAAATTCATTAAAGGATATGCTCAAATTACAACACCCATGGAGACGTTGTTGAGGAAAGATTGTCAGTTTAGTTGGACAGAAGAATGTCAGCAGAGCTTCGATACAGTGAAACATAAAATGGTTACTACGCCTATTCTGGTATTCCCAGATTGGACCAACGAATTTCATGTGCATGTCGATGCGTTTTCTATTGCTTTAGGAGTTGTGTTAGCACAACCTGGAGGAGGCGATATTGACCACCCGTTAGCCTTTGCTAGCAGGAAGCTATCAACTGTTGAGATTAATTACACCACCACTGATCGAGAAGGGTTAGCCATGGTATATGCATTACAAACATTTTGCCACTACTTGTTGGGAGGACACTTTAAAATGTTTACTAATCACACCGTGCTGAAATACCTAGTCAACAAGCTAGTGTTGGGGGGAAGGATATGTAGATGGCTTCTGCTATTTTAGGAATATGATTTTGAGATCATAGTAAATCCAGAGAGAATGAACAAAGGTCCTGATCACTTGTCAAGGTTGGAACATGGTGAAGAGTTGACCAGTTTGGAGGATGCACTACTGGATGCACAACTACTGGCCATTAGAAAGATCAATGACCACTTCACAGAGATAGTTCAGTTCCTATCAACAATACTGGCACCTAGTGAGTACACAATTTCTCAGAAGAAACAGTTAGTAGTGTCTATTGTAGACTTCTCACTCATAGTTGGATATCTATACAAGATGGGACCTTATGATATATTAAGAAGATGTGTTATGGAGGCAGAACAACCACTGATCCTCGCAGAAGCTCATGAAGGAAGAACAACCACTGATCCTTGTAGAAGCTCATGAAGGCATCGCAAGAGGACATTATGCAGGAAAAGCAACTGCGTAGAAGGTTCTTAGAGCTAGCCTTTGGTGGCCTACCTTACAGAGAGATGCTAAAGACTATTCTAGAGCCTACGATGTATGCCAAAGAGTTGGGAAACCTTCCAGAAGAGATGAAATGAGCACCACAACTGACCCTACAAGCATTCGAGAAATGGGCCATTGACTTCGTTGGACCTATAAACCCACCAAGAAAGCATACAAGAGAAAGGTACATAATTATAGCAACGTAATACTTGACCAGATGGGTCGAATCAAGAGCAGTTAAGGACTGTAGTGAAACTACAACTGTGCGCTTCATATTTGATGACGTTATAACCAGGTTTGGATGCCCAAAGATCCTTATGAGTGATCAAGGCACACATTTCATCAATAAGACAGTTGAAGCCTTGACTAAAGAATTTGCAGTCCACCATCAGAAGAGCACACCATACCATCCATGAGCAAATGGGACAGTTGAAGCATTCAATAATATCTTGGAAACAATGCTCATGAAGATTTGCAGTGTGAACATGGATGATTGGGATCTAAGAGTACCAGCAATATTATGGGCCTATAGAACCACTTGAAAGAAGCTGACAATGCAGACACCTTTTAAGTTGGTATATGGTCTTGAAGTTGTTGTTCCAATGGAATATCTGGTACCAAGCCTAAGAAGTGTTTCCTTTACAGATATGGATGACCTTAGCGTTGTTCAAGAGAGGCTTGCACAGTTGGTTGAATTGGAGGAAGATTGATTTATTGCAAGATTCCATCAGTAGGTTCAGAAGAAAAGAGAGAAGGCCTATCGTGATAGGCACATCAAGAAGAAGGCATTTAGACAAGGTGATCTAGTCCTGATATAAGAATGTAAGTTCATCAAACATCCTAGGAAGTTTAGAACTCATTGTCTAGGGCCATATGAGATCGCTTATGTTACAGAGGGAGGAGCTGGGCAATTGAAGAATCTGAATGGGGAGTGGAAGGAAAGATTAGTGAATGGGAACTGGTTGAAATTGTACTATGACAACCAGCTGCCTCGAAATTCTCAGTAAATGTAAGAAGAAAAGGGTCTAGGTACCAGGTGCAGTTGAAACTAGGTACCAGACACAGAAAAGACAGTCTGCACAAGGAGGAAAAGGAGGCATAGAGCAGAAAGCATAGGCTGCACTGTGCAATCAAAAGTCGAAGTAAAACAGAAGGATCAGGTATGAAGTGCCTCAAGACAAGTCACAGGTGAGTGCTGGGGGGTTGTTGGCCCTTGGTTATGGAAGCAAGTGAAGATCAAGGAAGAAAAAGGAGAATACGAACTTCACACAGTGACTATTACTAGGTCGAAGTGAGCAAAAGAGCATAAAATATGGAGCGAATCAAGCCGTTGGACGAGGAGATTGAGGATGATGGATCAACAAGGAAGAGGGATCATGGACAACTCAGCAAGTGGAAAAATCCATCGTTAGATGCTTTGGAGCACCGCACGAGAAGAAAGGAAAGACAAGTTGGTGAAGCCTGAAAATACGGGTCAAGTTGACCTAGGGTTTTGGTATCTAGGGTTTTGGAAACCTAGGTTTCAGCCTAAGGATGTCGGTGAGCTATTGTAATGTATAAATAAAGATCATGAGGACCTATTTTGGGTTGGTACGGTATTGTTGGTTATAGTTGTATTGATGTTAATAGTGATTATTGTTGTGTGAGAGAGAAGTGTTAAGTGTGAGAACCTTCTGGTATTTTAAGATCTTTAGTTGGGTGCGAAGATCGACCTTGTAGCTGGGTGCACAAGGAGGGGAGAGGAAGAGAGAATAAGAGAGAGGGTATGCTTCATCTTAATATATTATAAAGCACAGTTCTGTGGACGTAGCCCTAGAGAGAGGGTGAACCATGTATATTTTGTGTTGTGTGTGATTGGTATTTTGTCTCTGTCATTGATATATTGTGATTGCATTACTATTTAGATCTGATAAGTAGATGTGTAGAGTAGATCCTAGATGATAAGTAATATATGGATGATGTGTTGTTCTTATATTAGATCCACTTGATATTCCCCTTGGTTGTATACATATCTATATTGCAACCCCCTCATAACTTCTTTGGGTGAGACTGCATCTGCTTCGCAGGTGTTGCTGAAAGGGATAGTATTTAGGGCTTGTTGGTGCGCTCTTGGAGCTGAACCATGGGTCTGACCCTATGCTAACAGGGGCTAAAGAGTTGAGAATTTGATTATCCGAATACCCGTCAGCTGTCAAACCAAATGTGAATTTATGTCATTCATTGGATCATTCTAAGTGGAAGGAAAGGATCAACTAGAAGAGTTTCATCACAGATAGATCGGGTCGTTGATCTAATATCATGATCCAATGGATGTCATTCATTTCAGGTATAAATATGTGAGGAGGTTACTCTCCGGAAAATATCTCACTTCAAGATGTCAATTTGAGATTTGAAATCTTTGAAGTCCAGATACCCAGAGAGCTAAAATACGTTCTCGATCGTCGGATCACCCGAAGAATATCGCAGTCGTTAGATCATTCTAAAGTGGAAGGATAGGATAAGTTGGGTAAAGGGCCTACTAATCTCATCGGCTGAGAATCAGGGACTTAGATCTAAGGTCGACAGGGCATATCGGACCCCCCCCCCCGCCCNCCTTTAACTGTGGGGGGGGGTCCTAGTTGGTGGTATTTTCCTTGTGGGACCTTCATGCATGTCACCTTTCTATTAACTCAGACCCCCCTCACTCATTACCACTTATTGCCTGACCCCCCCTCCGAGTAAACCACCAAACCACTCATACATACCACCTCCACACTCTGACGTCACACTCCACTACCGTGCTCTGCCTCCACATTCCACTACACTGCCTACACGTCTCACCCACATCAACAAACCACCACAGCAAGGACATGTGGCAGACCACGTCAGCAAGAACACGAGTCGTCCGATATGAAAGATCACTTCGGGTGTATTCTCAACCGTTGATCATAGTAAAGTGGAAGGATAGTGTAAGTTTTAGAGGTTGAAATTCTGAAGTTTTGAAAGGGCGAAGTTCGGACAGCCGTCCATATCAATGTTTCATTAAGTCCTAGCCGTCGGATTGAACAATGAAAGTATGAGTATAAGGATCAAATCTGACCATTGATTTGTTTCCGTGAAATAAACCATTCAATCTGATCCGTCCATTTCAGGATCACCGTCAATATCGTAAGATCGACGGTCTTGTCGCATTGCGGGGCCAAAACATGCTCAGGTCTTAATTTTTCATGAGCGGGCTGCAATCGAAAGCACGGTTTTGGAGAAAGGAAATGTGGAGGCTCTTAGTGAATTGCGGGGAGAAAAGTGGGTTTCCCTCAAACCGCTTATGGAATTGCCCGCAATCACGTGGTCACGTGAAGTTCATAGCCCAAGGTCATATCATGAAAAAGAGCTAGCGCTCACTAGATCGAGATTGGGAAGTGCCTTTTGAATAGGTGATTGGGTCACCGCTAGTGGTCACTTGAAGGAAGGGGCTTAGAAGCCAAGGAAGCCAAAGATGACTAGCTGCAACTGACAGAGAAGAGGAAGAGTTTCGACTGCCAGAGAAGCCAAGGAATTTTAGGATAACGCACACTGATGATGAACACACTGAGCATAACCGCCAGAGAATTCGAAGAGACTTAGGGTGATCGCCAGAGGAATTGAAGAGTCTTGAGGTAACTACCAGTAGGATGAAGAATCATCATAGAGACAATTGATAGATCGAAAAGAGTCGAAGACTGTAACTTCCATAGAAGCCAAAGAATATCAGGATAATGGCCACTGATGATGAATAGACTCAGCATGTTCGCTAGAGAGAATGAAGAGTGAGGTGTATGATCTGGAAGAGGACTTGGCATGATAAATATACGCAGAACAAAGAAGAGATGGTTGCTTTTATTGAAATTTATTCATGCAGGTAGAAGCATGCTGTGTGCAGCAGCTGAAACGCACAGAAGAGGCATAACACATAGAATGGAAATAATACATAGAGAATAAAACACAGAAGAAATATATATAACATAAATTCGTATCTGAGAGATTCATAGAAAGATGAGGTACGCATGCAGAGATAGAGAAGAAGATCATGAAGCTCAAGAAGATGCGAGCAAGAAGACACTAATGCAGGCAGAGCAGAGCAGTATAACATAACAGTGATGAGATTGGTAAGCCCTTTGACAAACACTATATCATTGTAATAAGTTTCAGTAATGAAGTTTTTATAATCAGGGTGGTAGGGTGGTGCTAGGGAGGACTGTTTTCCTCAGAGTTTCAAGTGGGTGCTTGAACAGAAGGAGTTGTAGCTTCCATCTGGTTGCAGCCAGAAAAACTAGGGTGGTAGGGTGGTGCAAGGGAGAACTATTATTCTCTGTTATATGGGTTGGTGCCTGTGTAGCTAGAAGTTGGTGCTTCCATCCAGTTGGTACTGGAACACTCAAGGATTTGGTGCTTCCTTCTAGTGGGTGCTAGAGAAACCAGAGAGTTGGTGCTCTCAACAAGTTATTGCTTGTAAACAAAGGTGGTAGCCTCAAAAGGAGTTGGTGCTCATAAGAATGATAATGCACAGAAAATAAAGATTACTTATCATATCAAGAATAAGAGGTTTTTCCCTTTATGGGTTTCCTTAGGAAATATTTGCCTCTGTATAATTCATGTGTGTGATTGATGTTGAATATTCTATTGCTTACTTCCCTACATTATTGTGATTGTCATTGAGTGTTCTGTAAAGAGTTTGAAATGGGAATAATTTTTTAAGCACAGTAACAACTGATTCACCCCCCCCTCTCAATTGTCCAACAAACCTCATGAGTATATAAATCCCCCTGCATTTTTATAGAGGTGGTACTCCTCTTTGATTTAATAATTTTTTGGGATTCCAAATATTTAGAATATGGAACTTTGAAGAGAAGTCCTTTGTGGCAATTCAAATAAATATAAATATTGCAAGAACAAAAAAGGAATTTTTTTTTCTTTTTAAATAAAGTTCCTGAGAAAGGACCAAGAACTGAGCACATTCACACATTTAAAGCAAATAAGAAGAAAATCCTCACATCCATCATAGTTTGACTAAAGATTTAGGATCACATAAAAATAAAAATAAGATGATCTGCATGCATAAGAGAACTTTAACAGAGTGAACATAGGCAACTAAAATAAATATAATGATAGATTGACCTAAAATACTTTGTATTCAAAACTCTAGGTTACAAAGTACAGTCGATATTGTTCCCGAAATAGCTATCTTGTAGTTTCTAAAAAATATATAGTTTGTTACATATTGTTTGAAATTTAAAATGTGGTTGTCTTATATACTGGGATTGGGGATCTCGCGGACCATAAATAAAATATACACAAGAATTAAACATGTATAAGGAAGATGGCAGATGGTAAAAGAACAACAAGATCTGGTAAGAAGAAAAGAGGAGTTATCAGTCTTCAGTTAAACCTTTCTAGTGAAAGAGGTGGAATAACTAGATGAAGGACTTGATAAAGAAAATAAGGATATGATCAACATAAAATTACTATGATGGTCTCTCCTTTCTTCACTTGCTTGCTGGTGTCCTTTTATTGTCTTCATTAACAGTTACATGAACCCTATGAACTGCTTCTTTCCCCTCGAAGGTTAGTCTATTGATATCTTTCTTAAACCATTCTTCAATATAACTTTTCATTGGTTCCATGTTGATTTCATGCCAAATTTTGATGTTGAACAACTCTCCCTCCAAGTCTCTCAGATCAAGGGGAATGCCATGTAATGCTTCTTCAATGTCTTGACTTTTCACAGAGTAGTCGAATAGCCAATTTTCTATGTCATTATCATCATATTCAAGTATACCATAGAAATTTTCAAATGAAAACCCTTTAAAGATCTCAACTTTCTCATCAAACTATTGCTTTGTTAGGAACAACGAGTTGAGTATAAATTTGGGATCTTGGACTTAGTGAGTGATTCTTTCTAGGTCCACCTCTGTGAGCCTTTTGAAGAGTTCTTCCCTCCTTGATATGGCTTGGCTGCATGTTTGAACAATTTTATTCAAGCCTTTTTATCTTTTCTTTCCAACACGCGTTCAACTGTTTGATCCGACTTGAAGAGAGAAGATACTCCTCTCTTCTCCTTAGTTCTGTCATGTTGGAAACTTTGATACCAAGGGGTACCACAACATCAAGGTAAAAACCTTCTTCATTCTTAAGGTCGACTTGCAAATACTCATGGAAGGCATGCGCCCTCGAGCCAAAAGAAACCATGTTCTTCTAAATTTCCCAAGCCTCTATGATCAATGCCATTCTTTTCTTGATATTTCTCTCCACATAGCTCCTGGATGATGTAAGTAAACTTGAGGATCCTTTTAATTTAGCAGCGGGTGTGGTGGGTCCAACGATTTCTAAAGGACTGGAAGGAAGTGGAAGAGGCATTAAGGTCTCTTCTAGTTTCATAATACTTTCTTTTAACTTTGTGTTTTCCACTTCAAGACCACCAATGGAGTCATCCAGTGCATCACCAGTTGCTCTATGAATTCTACAAATTTGGGAAGGCTGCATATCTCTTAGGTCAACCTCTGAATGAGATTTTCTTTTTTTATTCTTCACATCACTTTTATCAATAATTAATTTCTTGGATCCCCTGTCAAAGACAACGTTCTGAAAAAAAATGAATCTTCTTTGTTGAAGGTCTCATTCTCAATGATTTCCAAAGGCAGATTCTAGTGGGCCATTTTCTAAAGACAGAATAAAGCTACCTTATTCTGGTGGGTGGTGTAGTTTCTTCTATCTTCCTTTGGGATTTTGATTTCCAAATACAGATATTGTAAGGTAGCTAGAGAGGTAATTGGGGGGGGGGAGGGGAGCCAGAGGGCCCATAGTGATAATAGTATATTATTTCCATTCTATGTGTAGAACATAGAAGAGATGATTTCTTCTATTGCGAGTCATTCATGTGGGTAGAAGCATGTTGTGTGTAGCAGTTGAAATGCACAGAAGAGGCATAGCGCATAGAATAGAAATAATACACAGATCATAAAGTGCATAAGAAAGATATAGAACATAAATGCATATCTGAGAGAGTCAGAGAAAGCTGAGGTGTGCATGCAGAGACAGAGCAGAAGATCATGAAGCTCAAGAAGATGTGAGCAGGAAGACACTGATGCAGGTAGAGTAGAGCAGTATAACATAACAGTGATGAGATTGGTAAGTCCTTTGACAAACACTGTATCATTGTAATAAGTTTCACTAACAAATTTTTTATAATCAGGGTGGTAGGGTGATTCTAGGGAGGACTGTTGTCCTCAGAGTTTCAAGTGGGTGCTTGAACACAAGGAGTTGTATCTTCCATCTGGTTGCAGCCAGAAAAACCTGGGTGGTAGGGTGGTGCAAGGGTGAACTATTATTCTCGGTTATATAGGTTGGTGCCTGTGTAACTAGAAGTTGGTGCTTCCATCCAGTTGGTACTGGAACACTCAGGGATTTGGTGCTTCCTTCTAGTGGGTGGTAGAGAAACCAGAGAGTTGGTGCTCTCAGCAAGTTTCTGCTTGTAAAACAGAGGTGGTAGCCTCACAAGGAGTTGGTGCTCATAAGAATGATAATGTACAGAAAATAAAGATTACTTATCATATCAAGAAGAAGAGGTTTTTCCCTTTATGGGTTTCCTTAGGAAATATTTGTCTCTGTATAATTCATGTGTGTGATTGATGTTGAATATTCTATTGCTTACTTCCCTACATTATTGTGATCGATGGGAATAATTGTTTAAGCACAGTAACAACTGATTCACCCCCCCCCCCTTTCAGTTGTCAAACAAACCTCATGAGTATATAAATCCCCCTACATTTGTATAGAGGCGGTACTCCTCTCTGATTTAATCTTTTCTTGGGATTCCAAATCTTTAGAATATGGGACTTTGAAGAGAAGTCATTCGTGGTAATTCAAATAAATATAAATATTGCAAGAACAAAATGGATTTTTTTTTCTTTTTAAAGACAGTTCCTGAGAAAGGACCAGGAACCAAGCACATTCACACATTTAAAGTAAATAAGAAAAAAATCCTCACATCCATCATAGTTTGACTAAAGATTTTGGATCACATAAAAATAAAAATAAGATGATTTGCATGCATAAGATAGCTTTAACAGAGTGAACATAGGAAACTAAAATAAATATAATGATAGATCGACCTCAAATACTTTGTATTCAAAACTCTAGGTTACAAAGTATAGTCAAGATTGCTCCTAAAATAGATATCTTGCAATTTCTAAAAAATATATAGTCTGTTACATATTGTTTGAAATTTAAAATGTGTTTGTCTTAAAGACTAGGATTGGGGCTCTCGCGGACCATAAATAAAATATACACAAGAATTAATCTTGTATAAAGAAGATGACAGATGGTAAAAGAACAACAAGATCTGGTAAGAAAAGAGGAGTTATCAGTGTTCGATTAAACCTTTTTAGTGAAAGAGGTGGAATAACTAGATGAAGGACTTGATAAAGAAAATAAGGATATGATCAACATAAAATTACTATGATGGTCTCTCCTTTCTTCACTTGCTTGCTGGTGTCCTTTTATTGTCTTCATTAACAGTTACATGAACCATATGAACTGCTTCTTGCCCCTCGGTGGTTATTCTGTTGATATCTTTCTTAAACCATTCTTCAATATAACTTTTCATTGATGCCACGTTGATTTCATGCCAGATTTTGATGTTGAATAACTCTCCCTCCAAGTCTATCAGATCAAGGGGAATGCCATGTAATGCTTCTTCAATGTCTTGATTTTTCACAGAGTAGTTGACTAGCCAATTGTCTATGTCATCCTCATCATATTCAAGTATACCATAGAAATTTTCAAATGACAACCCTTTAAAGATCTCAACTTTCTCATCAAATTGTTGCTTTGATAGGAACAACAAGTTGAGGACAAATTTGGGATATTGGACTTAGTTAGTGCTTCTGGCTAGGTCCACCTCTATGATTCTTTTGAATAGTTCTTCCCTCCTTGATATGGCTTGGATGCATGTTTGAACAATGTTATTCAATCCTTTTTATCTTTTCTTTCCAACACGCGTTCAACTTTTTGATCCGACTTGGAGAGAGAAGATACTCCTCTCTTCTCCTTAGTTCTATCATCTTGGAAACTTTAATACCAAAGGGTACCACAACATCAAGGTAAAAACCTTCTTCATTCTTAAGGTCGACTTGCAAATACTCATGGAAGGCATGCACCCTCGAGCCAAAAGAAACCATGTTCTTCTAAATTTCCCAAGCCTCTATGATCAATGCCATTCTTTTCTTGATATTTCTCTCCACATAGCTCCTGGATGATGTAAGTAAGCTTGAGGATCCTTTTAATTTAGAAGAAGGTGTGGTGGGTCCAATGATTTTCAAAGGACTGGAAATAAGTGGAAGATGCATTAAGGTCTCTTCTAGTTCCTTAATATTTTCTTTTAACTTTGTTTTTTCCTCTTCAAGGCCACCAATGGAGTCATCCAGTGCATCGCCGATTTCTCTATGAATTATAGAAATTTGGGAAGGCCGCATATCTCTTAGGTTAACCTCTGAATGAGATTTCCTTTTTTTTATTCTTCACATCACCTTTATCAATAATTAATTTCTTGGATCCCCTGTCAAAGACAACACTCTGAAAAAAAAAATGACTCTTCTTCGTTGAAGGTCTCGTTCTCAATGATTTCCAAAGACAGATTCTGGTGGGACGTGTTCCAAAGACAGAATAAAGATACCTTAAAATACAAAAACTACCACAATATATGTCTTTGGAAATCAAAATCCCAAAGAATATCCACAAATCTACCTTACAATAAAAAAATCTGCAAAAATAAAAAATATTTTCCCACAATGTCTACCAAGGAAAGTGCTCTGATACCAATTGTTAAGAACCTGAATAGATATACAAATATAATCACCACAAATACTGAATACACAATAGATCCACAAAGCAAGATAGAAGAAACTACACTTTCCAAATATAAATTCCCCAATTTTCCAAGGCAAGGGTATGAATTGATTTTTCATTTCTCATGAAAAAAGTGCAGTCAGAAATTATATTTCCTTGCGACTTCTATAATAAACATTCTATCAAATATATGGCATGGGAGAAAGGAGGGATTTTCTTTAGAACCAAAAATCTCAATAACATTGTAATTTTCCATTTGCTCCAACGTCCCCTTTTTATCCAAGAATTTACTTGCATGGTCGGATATTCGGGGGATATGTTTTCCAAATAACAATCCTTTAAAAACCAAGACAAAATCATTGAAAACTTCATAGAAATATAAAGAAGCTTTGTGTCTCCACAACGCTTGGTACCTGACGGTAATTGGGTCAAATTCACAATTCACCCTCTTACAGATAGACAATTTAGGAAATTGATAACAATATGTTATCGCAAACACAAAATAAGAGGCCATAAATAATTTCTTATCTTTTTTGTACTATGACAATTGGGAAGTGATTTCAATGGAAATCATTTTTCCCCAATAGAAAATGGCTTGCTCTTTGACAGTAAAATATAAGATATAAAGAATCATACAAGAAAAGTTGGCGATACTTTCTTGGCATGTCACCTTGGTGAATAACTAAGCAATTTCCCAAAAGGGGTTTTTGAATGAGTTGACCTCCAACCTGGTAATATCTTCAGGGATGGCCACCGAATTCTCCAAGAATTCAAGCAAGAGGTCCAGGCCGTTTTCATGCTTTTTCAAGAAATCCCTACAATATTATACTTTGAAAGTAAGTAAGTGTTGGCTCAGGGAGATTCAACATTTTACAGAACACTTGAGGTGAAAGAGAGATGCGAGAATGGTCTTGAAGTTGAATAATCCATTGAATTGGTATATATTTCTCAACACACCATGAAACCATCTCCTTGTAGTTGGAAACCTCAGGGACACACCCTGCACGAGCAATTTTGGACATCCAGTTCACTTCCTTATGAGCATAAGAGGATGAATAGTAAGAATACGCTCTAGACCACTGAAAGTTTTGGTCCTCTTGTCCAAAAATAGTCAAAATATCTCTGCAAAAATGATGTCGAGCTGCTGCTGCCATAAGTTGATGAGAGTGTTTCTTTAATCTAGGTAATATTTGCAATGGGCGCTTGAAAGAGATAACCATAATATAATCTTCATAAAATCATGCTTTAATGCGGTTTAATGAAAATAACCTCCTCAATCCCTTCACTTATTAATGATGATATTTACAGAACTTGCATGATGAGTTATTAGCATTAAACCATTCTTAAATGTGTATTGGGAAAATCACAAGGATGGCGGGGACAAACGAGAGAAAATTAGGATTTGGAAATTTTGTGAACCCAGGAACCCGCGAACCCACCATTGTGAAAGGTCAAAAATAGGCTAAGTTTTGTAATGTGGTTGGTCGGACTCAATATAGGAGAGATGAGATACTTGGGAGCTCAGGGAGTTCGATGGTCAAAATGTAGATCGTGGATCTTTTGGGTGCAAAATGGATATCATGGAACATGGGATATGAAAGCTTGAACCAGTAGTCCCGAGAACTTGCGACTACATAAATGGTTAAGTATAGGATAATAAGATGGTCGGTCGAACTCATGATATGGGAATATGAATGCAAGTGAGAACCCGCGAGTCCGCCAACCCCTAAAACCGTTATTATAAAAAGAAAAACGACTAAGCATAGTAACTATAAATGGATAATAGAAGGGAGAAAAGAAGAGGGTAATTCTGGTAAGTATAGAAGAGGTAAAATAAATGGAAAAAAAAAATTGGGAAGATAGAAAAGGGAGGGAAACTCGGAAGCGGGAAATGGTCTCAAAACTCATCAAACCATCACCAACGTAGGTGGAAATTCAGGTGGTTCCTCACAGTTGAGGAGTTATTCCCTCTTAAATACAAAGCCCCAAAGTATGTTCAAGAATCCCCAGATCTAAGGTCAAGAAGTTATAAGTTGGCCCTAAAGTCAAGAAAAGGAGAAAATGTTGTTGAAAAAAAGAAGTTGCAAGTCGACCCTAAAGTCAAGTAAAGGAGGTACTTGGAAAAGTATAAATACGCTTTAAGAACCTCTCATTTTCATCATTCAATCTTGTGATCTCTTAGGAAAATCTTGGTAGTGAATTTAAGAGGGAAGATGAAGTGAACAAGGGAGAAATTCTAAGGGAAGATGAAGTCTTGTGATGATGTGTTCTAAGGTATTTTCTTTAAAGGTCATCTTTCCATTTTCGCTATAATGTTTTTTATAGAATGATTCATATAGAGAAACTTAGAGGATGTAGAGAAGACATATCAAGGTACCTGTGGTACAAATTTCAGCTTCTAGGTCGTTTTACTTTTGGAGATACACTTTTTGGAAGAGAGTTTTTTGGACTAGTCTTGTAAATAGTCTTGTAACTAGTCTCAAACAGGTGTTCCAGGTAAAAAACTCATAACTTCTTAATGGAGGATCCAAATTATGTGAGACCAATTGCATTGGAAACATTACATTTCATAGTATTTTGTGTGTGAGTTTCTAAATCAGATATCAAATATTGAGTGCATGGCATGTTGTACAAGTTCGCTCTCCAGAATAGGACAAAATTCAGGAAGGTATGCCATGTTCCTTATATCTCTTTTTCAGTGACGCATAAAGGAGTGAAACTTGGAGGAAGTTTAGAGAAGATACCAAAGAATATTGGGTACAATTTTTAGACCTTGATTCATTACAAGTATGGAGTTATACATGTCGTAATTTAGGGTTTGTAACTAATCCAGAAACTAGTCCCAAACATGTGTTCGAGATAAATTTAAGAAGTCATGTTGGGGTTTATATGTGGACCTAGTTTCTAAGTGGTTATAGGTTGATGATGTTGATATATCAATTATGGTGTATCCATATTTGATGATGATATATCAGTTGTGGTGGATCTAGTTTTTGATGATGATGATGATGATGTATCAGTTATGGTGTATCTAGTTTTGATGATGTTGATATATCATTTGTGGTGGATTTGGTTGAGGATGATGATGTATCAGTATTAGTGATAATAACAGTGACAAGTTGAGTTTGGTTTGATCATGATGATGATGTATCAATATCAGTGATAGTAACAATGACATGTTGAGTCTCTTATTCATATTTCAGGGGGAAAGGAAGGGGAAAGGAAAGAGGGTTGGAGCCAAAGAATATAGGGAGTCATATATTCATCCAAATTGGAGCTTGTAAATCACAGGTTTGAAGCTTCCTTCAGGTTGGAGCTGGAGAATACATGGAGTTGTAGCTTCTTTCAGGTTGGAGCCTGTAAACTAAGGTGTTGGTGCCTCCTTCCAGTTGGAGCTGGAGAATCTAGGGAGTTGTAGATTCCTTCAGGTTGGACCCTGTATTAGATAGGGGGTTGGTGCCTCCTTCTGATTGGTGCTGGAGAATATTGGAATTTGGTGCTTCCTATGAATGCAATATTCAAGATATATATTAAAAATAATTCTATGGTTTTCTCCCATTTGGGTTTCCACGTAAAATTCTTGTGTACTATGTATTTGTGGTTATATTTTTTTGATATCTTGAATGCAATCATAAGTGATACATTTTTGATAAGTTAATGTTTACATGTTATGATTAAAAAAGGTAAAAAGTGCTCAATACTGATTCACCACCCCCTCTCAGTATTGGTGAATATCCCAACAACCCCGAACAAGTGAGCCTTGATTTCTCAACTCTTGGCACATTACAATGGAGTATCACCATCATTTTAAAGGATTTCATTACATGTAATTCATGGGCTCTAAAACCATGTGCCCAAAACCACCATTGTTGACCAAACAACTT
The DNA here is from genome assembly GCA_032191745.1 of Picea mariana. Lineage (NCBI taxonomy): Eukaryota > Viridiplantae > Streptophyta > Pinopsida > Pinales > Pinaceae > Picea > Picea mariana. Next base: position 16,661 of record JASDQU010013749.1, read on the forward strand.
TGAATCTTTCACCAAGTCAAGTTTAACCTAGCAATTAGTAGCAGTTAAGATAAATGCATGATGCTCTAGGGATGAAGGATTGATATTCCCAATAAGACATATACCCACCACTAGAAATGGCTAGTGTGGCATCATGGGATACAAAGAGGTGGTGAGAGTAAAAATTACATTGGCATGTGCATGTCATTGGGAGAAATGAAAAATGAAGTAGAAAGAGTTATGCACCAAGATGAGATAATATGTCCCCAAAAATGATTGTTGTGGATGCCCTGATGACACTCCCAGGGAGTGTTCTTTGATTATTTAGGGCCTAGACAATAAAGGAGGATTCCCTCGAAAGAATGATTGTATAATATTCTCTAGACTATGACATAATGCAACGATGTGATGTGGATTCAATGTTTTCCTTAGGGGGGAGTGATGTTGGCATAATCCCCTAATGATAGATATTGAACCACATTCTTTTACCATTCATGGATAGAGATGGTTGACTCTTGAAAGTGGAAAATAGATTCATCTAGAAAAAGCACCCAGATATATCTATTGACCATCTATTGACTACACCAAAGCTAGTAGAAACAAGAAACACCCAATTATACCATTGATACTAGAGGAATTTTTTATAATTTTGATGAAACTTTGCATCTATATCCTCCCTTCTTTGGGACAAAGAAGAAATTGAGGTTGAGGAAGATGTTGTAGGAGCCTAAGTCAACTAGTTGACTATGGTGAGATAGACTAAATGTATCTTATAGAAAGAGGTGAGTTGTAGTCAATTCAATCGATCGACGACACAATCTTTTAACACTACTAAATCAACACAATCTTTCAACACTACTAAATCAACACAATCTTTCAACACTACTAAATCAACATTAAAAATATAAGA
>JASDQU010013749.1:23036-40039 GCA_032191745.1 Picea mariana
AGGTGAGTTGTAGTCAATTCAATCGATCGACGACACAATCTTTTAACACTACTAAATCAACACAATCTTTCAACACTACTAAATCAACACAATCTTTCAACACTACTAAATCAACATTAAAAATATAAGAAAATAAATTAACACAATCTTTTAACACTAATAGATCAACACTAAATATATAAAATAAATAAATTAACACAATCTTTCAACACTAAAAATATAAGAAAATAAATGAACGCAATCTTTCACCACAAATCTATGTGATTATAATATGTTCACCCAAATGGAGCTTGAAATTTTATATTACACAATCTTCCTCCCAAATTCCTTCTTTCCAAAATAGATTCCCTTTACAAGGGCCCAATACATATATTTAAAAGAGAGGGGCAAATAAGAAACTATTAGAAAAAATAACCTTTTGTGTTCCTTCTCAACTCTTCATATATTTTCCTATCCCTATATGAGACAATTTTAATTCAAATCATTTTTTAATAATAACATTTTCATGCAATGAATTTACAAAAAAAAATTTAAGCCTAAGGTCATCATAAATTTTTCTAATTCTACGAGTGAAGTTTCATAAAAGGATTTTGCAGGTAACGAGGTCTTCGATGAACTAGACCTCTTCATAAAATTAATGCTACTAGAAAATAAATTTATTTTATGAAGCATCAATGGACATACATTGGTAATGATGGGGTTTATGGTTCTCTTTCCATGACATAATGTCATCGAAATCTTGCATTTTCTTCTCAATATCAATGATTTTCCATTCTAATTGTTTCTTAGCCATAATGATGGCATCAATGAGGTATTCCATGGTGAGAACGTATTTGTAGAACTCAATAACTAGTGGCACAATATTTTCCATATGTATTTGTAGAATGTATTTGTAGAACTCAATAACTAGGGGGGGAAATGAAAATAATTCACTCATATCATTCCTAGAGGCCATGTAGTACTCGCCCTGATTCTCAATATTTGTTATCCATTCCTTTTGCTACTTCAATTTCTCCACCATGTTGAAAATGGTTTCTCCAATGCCCTGTGTCATTACTATCYWGACGGTTTCCATTTCTACTAGGTTTTCATGTTGGACATTGACCACAAATGATTATGTGGTTTCAATCACAACTTTCTCACCTTCGTTATGTTTCTATGAATTTGTTTGATTCTTTGAAAACTTATTGTTTATCTTAAAGGMAAAGGTTTCCATGATATACATGGATCATCATCATCAAAGTTGGGAGGTAGTTCTTTGATCATATCTTCAAAMCAAGTTGTTTTCCCTATGCTATTAATGGATTCATCAGTTAGGGATAAGTCTATGTGAATACTCTATGTGGGAGTATGGTGAACACTTTGGTTGATATTAGACTTAGTTGGTTTGAGCATATCTTCAAACCAAGTTGTTGTCTCTATGCTATTAGTGGCTTCACCGATTATTCCTTAGCCTATGTTAGTACTCTATGTGGAAGTATGGTGAACACTTTGGTTGATGTTAGACTAACTTTCCTACGTTGTGATATTAATATTTGTTGGTTCAGTTTCCTTAGGCTTTATCAAAATTTCACTATAGACTCCACTTGGATCATCACCTAGACCAATACTCTATATAACTTTAGAATTCTATCTATTACCTAGATGTATCATCTTTTTTTGTTGTCGAGATGTTGAATTGAGTAATTTATTTTAATTTTGTTGTAATTTTTTTGTTTTTTTTACCCTAGCCATTGTCAAGCTCAATGCCACTTGTAGTATTTGTGTTATTAGTCTATGGTGCAAGCCCATCTTATTTTTTCTAATTGATCTTCTTTCAAATAGTACCATCTTCATGACCTATTGTTTATGATTGTCCTTTGTTTGATCAACCCACGTCTTTAGAGATATATTTGAGCAAGTTGTTTTTTGCTTGTCTTTTCTCAACAACTTTTTTTTGTCATGCCATGATTGCATCAAATTCAAGGCCCGTCAATACACTTCCTTCTCAGAACAAATTTGATAGAAATATGCTCAACTCATATTTTTCTCTTTAAAATGGTTGGACACTTTGTTCATGGGGTCATTAACCTTGAATAAACCAAATTATAGCTTGTAGAGGTTGATATCTTGGGTCTCTGTCAATGTGATTTCAAAATTTGAAAGAGAGTAAGATCTAATATTGATAGGATAAGAAGGAAACACACCCTTATTATTCCCTTGGTACCCCCATAGATGTAGATATAATTATCATTATTTTCAATGTACCACTCACCAATTGCATCCAACACATTTAGTGCTTCCTCTTACAACCTTATGAATGGATAATTTAATATAAGCTTATATAAGGGTCTGAGAAAATGATGGAATATGAGTCTCATAATAGATTGAGTAATTGTACCTCCACGATTTCGAAAAATAGGAATTAATAGGAAAAAGGGAACAATCCCATGACTATCCCATATTTGGTAAATATTTAAAGCACAAATTGTTGAAAGATTGGTTGTCATTGATGTCAACCTTTGAACATGAAGTCAACAAGTTCCATGTGAAGTTAACAAGTTGCATGTCATTAACAATACATTATTAGTTGGCCCTAAATTAGGAAAAAGGTAAATTCTCGAAAACAAAACAACTGATTTTAGAAAATTCTTGGATGAATCTAAAATTGACCGATAACTAAGAGCTAACTAGAGTGACACTATTCTTCAACTCACTTTTCTGATTACATGCATAAATGAAGAGATATATGATAATTGAAAAATTAAAAAAAAACCCGCAAAAACACTAAAACTTGAATTTGAGGCATCATATGAATGAATTTGGCTCCTGAGAAGTGTCAAAATGGATTCTAATCTAATAAATCAGATCACCACGACAGTGAACTCTTCAAGACACAACTCCCTGTAAAATTTCAGCAATATTGGATAACCGAGTCAAAAGTTATGACTCTCGGAAATCCCTGCATTTTTTAATGAGATCCTCATTGGAAACACATATATACAGAGAAGAGTCAATTGAATATTTTGGTGTGAATACAGATTGGAATATATGAAGCAGTGAGATGAAGGAAGCAAATTTCAGTGAAGGGAGAAGTTTACAGGAGCTAAGTGTATGGAATAAGAGTTACTGCAACAATGTCTCTGAGGTAATCTGCGAGTTGCAAAAGGGAAAAGCGTGGACATTCGTGAGGAGGCAGTGTATGGGTTGTAGATCTGTGAAGAAAATTTGTTGAAGATCACATATCTAAAACACAGGTCAACTACAGATTGAAAGTATGTCTTCATGTGTATGTTAGGGTGTGTATTCTGAAAGAATTAGGAATAGATATGTCTTAGTGATTCATAAGCATTTGATTTGGAGAACTATATTATGGATCTTGGTATGAGGTATGTGTGGTTGCAATCTTGATGAGATATCGAAATCTATAGAAACAACAAAAATACAAAAAAAAACATCAACATGTTATCATTTACAGTAACATAGGTAGTGACAAATTGGTCTACATTAATATTTCATAGCAGTTGGACGGGGCAAGGAAAGGGGGTTGTATCCTCCTTTCGGTTGGAGTTGGTAAATTAGGGAGTTGGAGATTCCTTCAAGTTGCATCTTGTAAATAGGGGGTTGGAGTCTCCTTCCAGTTGTAGTTGGAGAAATAGGAAGTTGGTGCTTCCAATGAATATACTCTTTGATAAATAAGAAAAGTATTATGTAGTTTTCTCCCGCATTGGGTTTCCACGTAAAATTCTAGTGTACTTTGTTTATGTGATGTTTATGCATTGAATTATGGTGTTGATGATATATTGAATTCTAATGAGAAACTATTGAAAATTATTGGAGATTTTATATTGTGATTAAAAGTACCTATTGTGCACATACTGATTCNCACTATTCCAACACAAACAACATCCAATAAATATTTCTCCATGTGAAAATATAGTGATTGGACATCATGTGTTTACAAAATTTTTCTAATGGCCACATTCAAATTACTGGATAGCATGTCTACCTGGCAATCAAAGATGGTGTTAGAGTAGGTACTTTGTGCATTAAATGTACCTACAAATCAAGAAAATGGGCCAAATATTTCTCTTCATATAATCTTCTCATTAACATAAACATATTTTCTCTCGGCTGCTATAAGTAAATGGTGGGATGGAAGCATGTGGGTGTAAGTTTTAAACCCTTTCAAGTGAAGCAATGTGTATATATTATTAAGCAAATAGAAAGTAAACAATGGCACATGCACAATACAAAAAGATTTACCTTGGAAACCCTTAACTGAGAAAACCAACGAAATTTAGAGTTGCACCTCTATCTTCTTCATTATATATCTTAACCATTCACAATAAAATATTTCGGTATTTTGTAACATTCAAAACCCTAATACATTGACCTAAATTATATTACAGCCCTAATCCCTTAATCGAGTTTACACTACAATAGGTGGAAAACCATTAGGCTCCAAAAAATCATAAAAACAAACCAAAAATATAACACATCTAACCAATGCATTGGATTTGTGCCTAGCACTACTAATGTATCATGAATGAATGGATAGTCCACATGAAAAGAATATAACACATCTCCAACATTCTCCCACCTTTTGTCTTCTTTGCAAAACAAGGGGGTCTATTATTTACAAGGTCATAGGTTTGGGGTAGGAAACAATGCCAATTGTTTTTGTACATCAAGACAACTTCTCAGTACTAACAGACTTTATTAATGAGTATGTAACATTCTTTAAGATATCAACCTTTTCCAACAACAACTTCTTTTCTTCAACCATGTATTTCATGAAGTGTTATTGTGCAACAATATGCTTCATCTTAGAAACATAAGCAAAATTATTTGCCAAAAAGTTTGCACTTTGATTGTCACAATTTAACCTTACAACTTATTGCACAAACCCAATACCTGAACACACTCTTTGAAACCATACAACTTCCTTACTTGCATGGGTGGTTTCCTTGTATTCAACTTCTATAGTTGAAATTGTAACCACAACCTACCATGGGTTCTTCACTCCGTGAACCTATGACATAGCACGTGTGTTCATGTGATATTAAAGAATACTCCTAATTTCACTAGATATTAATAAATACCTCCCAAAATTCTTTTGTTGGGCCCCCCTTACAATACATATTTCTAATAATATAACCCCCTATTTTTAATAGAGACCCCTTTAATACCCACAATACATATAAATCCCCCCATAATTCACATCCCCCCCAATACCTACAATATATTGACCTTATTTTTTGCAATTAAAAAAAAACCTTTATGAATGAATGTGATAAGATATTGACCAACAAGGTGAAGCCCCCATGCAACCTACTCTTTCTCATCCAAATAATTGCTCCTCTAAATAAGTAAAAAATCTAACCACTCATAGATATTTTATGATCAAGATCTCTAGCCCAATATACATCATCAAATCCATGCATATTTATTAATTTATCTAGTCCATGACTTCATTGGTAGCATATTGCATAATTTGTAGTTCCACTCAAATACCTGAAGACCCTCTTTACAATTTTCAAGTGCTCCTTCCTTGGTTTTGACTCAAATCTCCCGCTACATGGGAAATGTCTAGTCTAGTACAAAGTTCCATGGAATATATCAAATTACCTACAACATTGGCATAGGGAACACAAGACATATCCGATACCTCTTCTTATGCCTTGGGACATTTTTCTATAGATAAATTTGCACCTACGGTAATAGGAACCTTGGTCAATTTACATTCTTTCATACAAAACCTATGAAAATTGTCTCATACTTCCTCTGGTTTAACCAAAGTTTCCTATCAACATGATTGATTTTAATCTCCATGCCCAAAATAAAGTTTGTACAACCAATATCCTTCATGTCAAATTTAGAGGATAGATGAAATTTAACCCCCTTGATTATATTTGTGTTTTTTCCAATTAACGATGTATCATAAACATAAAACACTTCATAAATAAAGTGATCACCAACCTGCATGGAATATACACAGTGATCAACCTTGCTTCTCATAGATCCCAATCCTTGTATGTAAGTATCAATTTTTTATACCATATTCTTGGGGATTATTTTAGACCATATAGGGGATTTTTCATTTTGCAACCCAACTCCTTGCCCTTCACTATGAATCCTTCATGTTGTTTCATTTGCATTTCTTTATCCAAGTCCCCATGTAGGAATGTTATTTTTACATTCATTTGTTCTACTTCAATATAAATCGTTGCAGCAAGAGACAATAGAAATCTAAGGAAAGTCAATTTTACAATAGGAGAGAAAATATCATCAAAGTCAATTCCATCCACCTGAGAATATCCTTTCTCTATCGCATGAGCCTTGTACTTTTCCACTTTACCTTCTACATTAAGTTTCTTCTTGAAAACCCATTTGCTACCATCAAGTTTTCTTCCATCAAGAAACTTGAGCAAGTCCCATGCCTCATTTTTGTCCAAGGATTCCATTTCTTCAACAATGGCCTTCTTCCAGAGTTTACCTTCCTCATAATCAACTACCTCTAAAACATTTCTAGGATCATCATCAATAACAAATAAAACAAAGGAAAAAAAAATTAGGTGGACTATAACTTTTTTTTTCCTTCTTACTCAAGAAGATCTCCTTAAGACCATGGTCCATGGTTCTTCTTCTGCATCTCATAAATTTAAATCATCTATATTCGTTGAGTCAAATTATCCATTCTCTAGTTCAAACACTATTTTCTTTAGTTTTCCTTCTCTTGGTTCATCTTCTTGCTTAGGAATTCTTTCAACTTCTATGAAAATCACATTATGACTATAAAAAGTCTTCATTGTTACTAGATTCCAAAATTTGTAGCCTTCTACTCCATATTTATAACCAATAAGGATATATATTTTGTGCCTTATTGTCCAACTTGCTCCTTTTTTTCCTTCAAAACATGCACATAAACATGACAACAAAAAATCTAAGATGTACAAGAAAAGGTTTCTTACCAATCCATGCCTCATGAGGAGTCTTATCAACTAGTGATGATGTAGGTGATCTATTGACCAAATAACATGCTATATCTACTGCCTCCACCCAAACATTATATCTTATGCACACACCGATGAGCACATTTCTTTCCTTTTCCATCAATATTCTACTCACCAATTTTTCAACTCCATTTTGTTGAGGTGTGTATGGAATCATAATTTGTCATGATATTCCACATTGTATACAAAATTGCTCAAAAACATTTCCATGGAACTCTCCTTCATTAAATGTTTTTATGACCCTAATAAGGGTATATATATAATTAAATGTGTATGTAATAGGAGTTTGGTGTCATATTGGTCTTACATTAGAAATGTGTGTGTGTGTGTGTGTGTGTGTGTGTGTGTAGAGAGAGAGTACATGTGGACTTATGATTTGGATATATAAATGTACTTGGGTTATTTGAGAGTTATATTTGTAATGTATAAGGTTTCCTTGTGTAACTCACGATTCATCATTATTATCACTCTGAACACGATCTATTCTTATAGCTTGTATACATTGCATGTATGTTGAGTTATTATATTATTTTAATTATTAGGTTCATAGAATTTGGTCATATACAATTAATCATGTCATTGCCAATTTTCATTCTAATTTACACCCTTACATTAAAATAAATAAATAAATCCCTTTATAATACAACCCCTCTATTCATAAACTTAATTGATATTTTAATTGTTCTATGATTACTATTAATTATCTTGGTTGTAATTCTCTATACTAATAAATAATATTTAAAGAATTTACATGACTTACATCCTTAAAAATTTCTCTTATAATTGAATATTAAGTACATGTTTAATAACATATTTCAAGGTTACTATGGAGAATATTTCAAGGTTTTACATGACTTATACCCATACAACTTTATTTCTTATGAGTGAATGTTAGGTGTTAGGTACATGTTGGCACAAGGGCAGACCCAGGGTTTCGCTCTAACGGCGCACCAACAAGCCCTAACTATTGGCCCTTTCGGCAACACCTACGAAGCAGATGTTGTCTAACCCGAAGTAGCTATAGGGGGTTGCAAGACATAGGTGTCTACAACCAGAGGAAATGTAGAGTGGATTCACAACAACAACACACAACCACCTAGTTATTCTTTATCTTCCTTAAACCTACTGCACATGTTATATTCCAGATCTAACATAATATCACAATAATAGCATATCAAATGATAGAGAACACAACATCAATCACACATAACGCAAGATATACGTGGTTCACCCTCTCCCTAGGGCTACGTCCACATAACTGTGATTTATGGTATATTAAGATGGAAGCATATAGTTCTTATCTGTGCTCTTGGCTAGCAAATCTTCTCCTCTTCTCTCTCTTTCTCTCCCCTCCCTGTGCACCCAGCTGCAGGGTTGATCTTCGTACCCATCTGAATATCTTACAATACCAAAAGGCTCTCGCACTCAACACTTCTCTCCCACACAGTAGTACTCACTCAATCATACAATAACAATGAACACTCAACCAACTTAGCACCTCCCCATCCCAGGTCCTTTAGACCTTTATTTATACATTACAATAGCTCTCGGACACCCTTAGATTAAAACTTGAGTTTCAAAGCCCTAGATACCAAAACCCTAGGTGTCTAAAACCCTAGGTCAACTTGACCCGTGTTTTCAGGGCTTCGCCAGCTTGTCTTTCCTTCATTCACGCGTGGTGCTTCAAATCATATGTTGACATATTCTTCCGCTTGCTGAGTTTTCCACGATACCTCTTCCTTGCTGATCTATCATCCTCGATCTCCTCATCCAATGGCTTGCTTTCTCTTACTTCACTCTATCTTTTCTTCTCTTTTTCTCACTTCCACCCAGTATCAGTCATTGTTTCTTCCACGCAGTTCAAATTTTTCATTTTCTCCCTTAATCTTCACTTTCTTCCATAACCAAGGGCCAATAGGCCCCCAACACTCACCTATGACTCATCTCAAGGCACTTCAGGTTTGAAATTTCTGTTTCATTTCAACTTCAGATTGCGTAGGGCAGCATGTTCTTTCTGCTTTGTTTCTCCCTTCTATGTGCAGACTGTCTTTTCTGTGTCTGGTACCCAGTTTCAACTGCACCTGGTACCTAGAACCTTTTTCTTATGCTTTTACTAAGAGTTACGAGGCAGCTAGTTGTCATAGTACAATTTCAACCGGCTTTCATTCACCAAACCTTCCTTCCATTCTCCAGTCAAAGTCTTCAACTACACATCTCCTCCTTCTGTAACATAGGCAACCTCATATGGTCCCATCCAATGCATCCTAAACTTCCCTGGATGCTTCATGAACTTACTGTCATATACCAATACCAGATCTCCTTGCTTGAAAGATTTCTTCTTGATGTGTCTATCATGGTAGGCCTTTTCTCTTTCTTTCTGAACCTGCTGGTGAAATTCTGCAATAAATATGTCTTCCTCTAGTTCGACCAACTATGCAAGCCTCTCTTGTACAGTGCCAGTGTCATCCATATCTATAAAGGCTGCAATTCTCAGACTAGGAACCAAATATTCCATGGGTACAACTGCTTCTATACCATAGACCAATTTAAAGGGGGTCTGCATGGTCAGTTTCTTGCAAGTGGTTCTATAGGCCCATAATACTACTGGTACTCTCAAATCCCAGTCATCCCTATTCACACTACATATCTTCATTAGTGTTGTCTCCAAGATCTTATTGAATGCTTCAACTGTCCCATTTTCTTGTGGATGATAGGGCGTGCTCTTCTGATGGTGAACTTCAAATTCCTGAGTCAAGGCTTCAATAGTCTTGTTAATAAAATGTGTGCCTTGATCCCTCATAAGGATCTTTGGGCATACAAACCTGTTGATGATAACATTAAATATGAAGCGTGCAGCTGTAGTTGCACTACATTCCTTAACTGCTCTAGATTATGCCCATCTAGATAAATACTCTGTCACAGTGATTATGTATCTAGCTCATGTGTGCTTTCTTGGTGGGTTGATAGGTCCCATGAAGTTAATGGCCCATTTCACAAATGCCTGTAAGGTTAGCTAAGGTGCTAAAGGCATATCGTCTCTTCTAGACAGTTTCCCAACTCTTTGGCATACATCGCAGGCCTTATAGTATTCCTTAGCATCTTTGTGTAGAGTAGGCCACCAAAGGCCAGCCCTAAGAATATTTTGCATTGTTTCTTTCCCTGCGTAGTGTCCTCCTGCTATGCCTTCATGTGATTCTGAGAGGATCAATGGTCTCTCTTCTTCCATAACACACCTTCTCAATATCTCATCAGGTCCCATCTTGTATAGTTGTCCAGCTATAAGTGAAAAATCTACAGTGTGTACTACCAATTGTTTCTTTTGAATAATTGTATATTCACTAGGTGTCAGTTCTATTGACAGTAACTGTACTATCTCCGCGAAGTGATCATCAACCTTATTGATGGATAGAAACTGTGCATCTGGCAGTGTATCCTCCAAACTAGTAGGCTCTTCTCCATGTTCCAATCTCGACAAGTGGTCATGACCTTTGTTCATCCTTCCTGGATTAACCATGATCTCGAAATCATATTCCTAAAATAGCAGAAGCCATATGCATATTCTCCCCCCCAACACTAGCTTGTTGACTAAGTATTTAAGAGCAGAATGATCAGTGAACATCTTAAAATGTCCTCCGAACAAGTAGTGGAGGAATTTCTGCAGCGCATACACCATGGCTAATCCTTCTCGCTCTGTGGTGGTGTAATTAATATTAGTTGTTGATAGCTTCCTGCTAGAAATGGCTAATGGGTGGTCAATGTATCCAACTCCCAGTTGTGCTAACATTGCTCCTAATGTGATAGAAGATGCATCGACATGCACATGAAATTTCTTACTCCAATCTGGGAAAACTAGAATGGGCGCAATAACCATTTTTTGTTTTAGTGTGTCGAAGCTCTGTTGGCATTCTTTCATCCAATGAAACTGACAGTCTTTCTTTAGAAGCTTCTCCATGGGTGTTTTGATTTATGCATAGCCCTTAATGAACTTCGTGTAGTATCCAGTATGTCCCGGTGTAGTCTGCAGCTGTTTGACTGAAGTAGGAGGGGGTATATCGACTATAATGACAATCTTGGATGGATCTACCAACAATCCTTGCTTATACACAATATGGCTCAACATCACTCCGAAGGGTGAAAAGAAGATGCACTTATTTATATTCAAGGCAATTTGACATTGCTTGCACTTATCCAAAATTAGTCTTAAACATTCAATGTGATTTTGCAAAATGTTGAAAACAGTCCAGTCATCAAAATATGCTTCCAGGAATTTATGTAAAAACTTCTTAAATGCTTTGACCACCACCCTGGAAAAGATGGCTAGTGTTGTTGGCATAGGGGCAGACCCAGGGTTCAATGCTACAACAACGCACCAACAAATCCCTAACTATCGACCCTTTCAGAAACACCTACGAAGCAGATGAAGTCTCACCCGAGGTAGAAGCAGGGGTGGTTGCAAGACTCAGGTCTTTGCAACCTTAGTTGGAACACGGATCTGTGATTATAATACTTAATACAGCTCTTAGCACCATCAATTCCTTAATATGTAATCACTATTCACTTCACTGATATAACAAAGCTTCGCAGCATTCACATTAATCTATAGTATTCAAGCACTTAACATATACAATTGGATCAGAATGAGTACATAAAGCACTAAGCATGACTATCTAGATCAGATCTAACTTTCTCACATATAATAAGCACAAATCATAAAAAGATCTATCTAAACATATCAGAGCACTTAACATATAACATATGAACACATCAAGACAAAGAACAAAGAACATAACACAGTGTTTACGTGGTTCACCCCCCACCCTGGGGCTACGTCCATCAACTCTTCTTCTTTATTTGTCTTCGGTCAATCGGTTACAAGCACAAAACCATAAAAAACCTTACTCCACACAAGACAAAATATATGCAAAGCTCGCTAGATCCTTCTTCCTTGCACTACAACACTAAGCTCTCCACAATCTACTACAAGGATCTGCACTTAGATCTGCAAGTCTCTTGCAGTCATGCAGAAAGAACTTATAGACTCTACTCACACTTAGCGTACATTCACATCACATAGATGCACTATTCTCTCCTTCTTACATTGCCTATCCTTCTATTTATACATACAAAATAGGCCTAAACATGGGTAAACCCATGGGCCGATATCCCATTCCCGTTACATATTCCCAAAAACCCAAAAAGGGGACCAAAAGGGGGCCGAGATCCCATGATCTCTGCTTCGTCTTACGCTCCTCCTTCGACAGGCTGTCGAAATCTCATAATAGGTCAACATGACCAAGAAACTCCCAAAACTTGGTCAAGGGCCAACAGGCCCCCAACACTCACATGTGACTCGTCCCGAGTTACTTTGGTCTGATCAATTCGGCTTCGAATGTCTCAATCTTGGCCTGAGCTGCTTCGACTTGCTTCTTTGTTGTGGCCTCTTGTTCGGTGAACTCCTGTATTACTTTGTCATTCACTGGACCTTCTAGGCATTGTTCTGTTGCGGTGATGACCTGTTCTAACTCTTCTCCTTGGCTTTCAACTTCTGTAAACAACTGGCATGCCTTATCTTGCATAGGTTGAAGCTATTGAGTGACTTCCATCACTTTTCTTTGAAGCATATGGATCTGCTGCTAAGATGTGCATTGTACTTGAGACCTCTTCATCCTTTCTACAGCCAAAAGGGCCTTCAGTTTCACCTGTAGTGTATCTGTGTGTTTCTTCTCTTCCTGGAGCTGCGACTCCTGTGTCTGTAACTCTGGATTCTCAGTGAGGTTCTCGTATGTATGGGCACTTTGGTTACTCAGTTGCTTGCACTCCAAGGCAAGAGATTTTAATCTGTCAATTGTGCTAGGGGAAGTTGCTTCTCGCTGGTCCCTTACACCTTGAGGAGTCTCGAGCATAGTGAGGAGCTCTAAGTCTGCTATGCACTGTTGGAACTATTGGATTACTTCTTCGAGTTGTGCCACCTGTTGTGGAATTCTCTCTTCGACCTTTAATTTGATGACTATCACAGAGAAAAGTGCTCTGTGAACCATTTCCTTAACTTAGAGTTGCTTGGTGAGAAACTGTTCCTTGCTTTGTTGTAACTGTGATTTTTCTTCATTCCACTACGCTTGCAGAGAAAGATTTTCCTGTTCTACAACATGGTGTTGTTCCTCAAGGTATTTATGTTCTTGTGCTAAAGCCTGGGTGGCTTGTGTTGTCTCTTCCTAAGCTCATCAAAGGTGAGCTTTGACTGTATCAACAATGAGATGTAGTTGAGCGGGCTCATCACCTAGTTCTGATGTTCCTGCGGACAAAGGCGCGGTGGAAATAACGCGGCTAGACTATAATGCCTGCTGCACCCCTTGGAGCTCGTCCTTAATTCGACTGAAAACCTCCTCCCTCTTAGCTTCTTGCTTCTCTTCTATCTCCATTGAAGCATCATTTAGTGATGCGACAATGAATTCGAAGTCGTCTGAGGTGAGGATGGTCTCGAATTTTTTCCTGGTTGCTTTCATGTTCTTTCTTTGAGGAAGGTTTCGGAGGGGAAACATTCCTTTTCTTTGAGGGGTCCTCCTCATCTCTAGGTAGTGTAACCTCGCCTTTCTTCGATTCAACTTCTGTGCCATCTATTTCTCCACCATCTCCTCCTTGCTCTGATAAGATGGAAGCAGTCTTCATAGATGCAATGTCTAAATCATGGACCTCTTCGGTCTTATTTATCTTACTAGGTCCGGGTATATCCATCGCAGTTTCTGGACTGTCAACATTGAACATCTTCGTAGGGTCCACCATAACAAGGAGTTCCACTGACCATTCCTTGGTAATATCTTCCAAGTCATCCTCCGTCAACTTGTATTACGACTGCAACTATTGTTTATGCTCATCAACGCACGCTATGATATAGATGAAATGGTGGTCCATGTTGAATTTCATAAGGGCCTGAACCTGTGGAGAGTGTTCGGGGTTATACAAGGCACAGACTGGATGGCTACCTTCAACTGGTTGTAATAAGTATGGAAGACGACATTTGATTGTCACTGCTTGTTCTTGTCATTCGAGTACCAAAGTGTACTGAACTTCACAGCCAGAGGTTCAAATGGCTCGATGTATGGGAAGGTTACACCTTCTGGCATATCCCATGCGATAACATTGATCAAGATGAGAAACCAATTGAAGTGGAACTCATATCCTTGATCTTGTGCTTCCCTACAGTCCAATTCCAGCTGGTTTATGAGGTACTTTGCCCAATTCATTTGTAGGCCCTTCGAAAACTTCCCTGCGAGGTCGACTACAAATCTAGTCACTTGGGTGGGTCGGTTCTTGTGAACTAACTTCCCTGCAATCAATTGTCAGGCTAGGTGCATTGCACTGCTCTGGATAGAGGATACCATGTAGCCTCGTGTTCCCTTCTCGACATCCCCATAGGTGTCTTTAATCTTCTGTGCAAGAGCGCGATCCATGGTTTTTCCAGGGTAGAAATCCTGTGGGTCAGGGCCTTGCATGCTCATCCCTATGATCCGATTAATCAACGTCGGATCCACTGTGATACGACGATTCAACCATAAATATCCTTCATGGTAGTAGGACAACAGTAACTTGACACATGCGTTCACTTCTTGGTGCCTTCTGAAGTGCTAGATCTTCATAACATTGAGGAAGGTGGACTACGCGAGGTTATGGGTCCATGAATGGGGTATGATCTTCGAGTTCTTTCCCTTGGTTCTAGTCAGATACTTGTGCGGGGCGAGCATTTTGTACACCTTCCTGTCGTCGAGGTTGAATTCTCTAAACTTCAATGCTGCGATCTTATCTTGGTATGTGCACACTACGCGTGTCCCCTTCGGGAGGTACGCAGTGACCAATTCATATTTAAAGTCTCTGGGCACACTGTTACCTATGATTTTGGTCGTCATGATGATGTATTGATAATGGTGTACTCAGGCTCTTCATGAGAACTTTCTCCTGAGAAAAGTTACCTTCATCTCTTTCCAGAAATGAAATTTTGGAGGAAGGTTCGCAGGCTGCTAATACATTTGCCTGTGAGAATGCATGATTCTCGCAGACTACCTTAAGCCAGGGTGCGAGAAGTTCACACTGTGTGTAACTGCTAGAGTGCGAACACTTTCTAAAACAAGGAAAAAGATGAATTCTCGAAGCTTCTAGAAAGGAATCTTCTAGAAGGATGAGATGGCATTCGAATGGTTATCTAAGTGCTAGATTTCCTTATATTTTGGGATCATTCTTATCCAAGTAACTAATTCATTCTCTCCTATATATTGAGGGGATTCTCATGGAAAAGGTTAGAAGTAAACAAGGTTAAGCAAGACATTAGAGAATTGGTGAAAGATTATGTGAAGGATTGATGCTACAGTAGCTAAGAACTCCAGCAAGTTTATCAAAGGTGGTTGATCTTCTTCATGCAAGGGAGAAAGTGTGTGTGTTAGAGCCAAGGGCCATCGAAAGCAAGTTTGCAACATCAAGGCTCAGGTTGTAATCTTTACTTTCCATAAATATGATACAGTAATATGTCCCTTTCCCATAAATCTAGTTCCACTTTATTGTATAACTCCTTGATCATATACATAGATTGACTGTTGAATAGATTGTGCTTTCTTCACTTCAGTTGGTTTGTATTGTTTTGGTTTTGACTGTACGAGAGCACTGGAGCGAAGTGAGAGAAACCAAGACCAAAGGAAGCGATCATAAGGTATGTTCATGGTTCTTGCCTCCTATTTAATTCAATAGTTAAAATCTAGGGAAAGAGTATTATTCTGTCCTGCTTTGTTCTAGATCCAGGTGGATCTAGGGAGATCGGTTTGTGTTCTCACTTACGGATTTATCCAATAACAAAATTGGCGACTCCACTGGGGAACAATCCCATTTTCTTTGTGGCTTTTAGTATTTTTCTGTGGCCATTTACTTTGGTTTCACTTTTCTCCTGTCCTAACAGTCTCTGAGTCTTCAGGATATCCTGATAGACCCTCTGGGTCCAGAAACCTTTTTGAATTTTACTTCATTTTTCAAATTTTTGACTATGTTCAGGAATTCTCGCACTGCAACTCATTGCAGCCTGCGAGAATAGGTAGAGTTTGCACTCTACCCATAGCTTTCAGTGTGAGGTTCTCGCACCCTGCTCAAGGGTCACCTGCGAGAATCAGTGATTCTCGCACTGTGTGATATTGCTTGCCTGCGAACATCATTTTTCAAAATTTGGATTTGAGTTTTTGGTCTTTCTCACTGCCCAGATCAGTTTGATTGCCTCTTATGAGTTTCTTGGACCTCTGATTGATAGATGTCTTGCTTTAGTTTGCATGCGTGAACAGTTTTAGGGTTTCAAGGCTTTTCTTGTCCTTTGTGTCTTGACTTTCATTTCTTGACTCTTCTTGGCAAAACCATTCTCTTTGACTTCATATTCTGAGTGTGTTTAATTAGTTGAGAACCAGTGATTGGTTGAAAGTTGAGTACTTGGTTTTTCTCTTTTGCTTATTGACTTGAAAGATCATTTTTCTTATGTAATTGAGAAGACTACTTTGGTTTGCTCTTTATTTTTGCTTTCATTGAAAGAGTTGATTGGGTTGTCATTGCTTGATTCTTTGCATTTTGATTTTCTGTATTCTCATTGGTATAGTGAGGATCCTTTTTGAAAAGTAAACAAAGGTTTTTCTTTCAAAAATTCTTTTCATTTTAGAAAACTTTGAAAATTAAATTATTGAGATTGTTGAAGTATTTGAAAAAGACACATAGAGCATTGCCATTTGATAAATGATTGTTTGTGTTGGCATTTGAAAGGAAATTTTGCATTGTAGTATAGGGTTGATTTGGAAAACTTTCTCTCTCTCCCATACATAGGATTCATTGAACGAAAAGTGATACATTTCATTCTCATCCTTGCATTATTGGGTCAGAGTCATACAACATAAGTTTCATTTCCGTTACCTTTGAGTAAACAACAGCCTTTAATAACACTGCGTAATCATAAAATTTATCTAGTAACTCTTTTCTAGGGCTCTTTTACACCAA
>JASDQU010013749.1:52430-87103 GCA_032191745.1 Picea mariana
ACAAGGGTCAAGCATGAGGTCGCATTGGTATTGGTAGAGTTACTCACCTTGCTTTGTTGGTATCGGTGTAGAGATTGCACGTATTACGGGGATCACTCGGAGGTATACCCACAATGATGAGTGGAAGCCTTTTGAGTTGATTTTGGGCTAGATACCCTGCCCTTGCATGTGGATCGGACTGTCGACTGTTCCCCCAGGCTTGTTTGTTGTTGGTGGTGACCTTAGTGGCCTATCTCTCTAGGTTCTTACCCAAGGTGACTGTGGAGGGGAAAGTCTTCACGGTACCTGGAATTGACGTTGACCAAACTCACTTGGGCTCCTTGGAGGGTATACCCACGATTATGTGTGGGAGCTTGCACCAGGGTGTAAGTCCGTTAAGAAGGTCGTCAGCGTAAATTTTCCACCTTAGGCCCACCCCTTCTTGTCTCGTTTTTGCGAAGTTGGATTTCATCACCAACTAGTGGCTTCGAAATTAGAAGGTCTTGTTTGCCTGGTGATTGCTTCCTAAATTTTGTTTACTAGTGCGTGTTGTTTGTTTCTCGAAGTTGACCCTAAGAATTTCTTCACGGAGCTTGTCACTCGTTTACAATTGCTCCCCCACGACATTCACATAGAATGCAAGGTTTATCTCCAGAACATCTGGATGGTTATCAACCCTTACCTACCAGTACACCTAAGGGCTCTCATCACCAGAGTGAAGTCCCAGTTGTTACCCCACCACACGTGGAAACAAGTTAAGTCCCAGTTGTCACCACACCACAAGTGGAATCAACTAACTCTCTAGAACCTTTTCGCATTACCAATACTAGAGAGGACTTTCGCATTCTCCATGGTGAACAACCTTTTGTGCGATTAAGTTCTTCCGGAGAAGAAGTTGTTACATCTTCTGAATCATTCATTGGGCCTTTTCCCGGTGTAGAAGGCCAAGATCCTTTTTGGTCAGATGATTTCTGAAGGGTCCTTTTTGGTACTGATTCACCTACAGTTTACGAAATCAACCCTCCAGTGTTTTCTGAGACAGAGACTGTACCGGTGACTACCACTTATCACTTTGTTCTCCCTGACGAGATGGCCCATCTCGCGAATACTACGAGTGTCCCAACCAGGATTACTGCAACTAGTCTTGCTCCTATCAATACCCAACGAATGCCTGATGTCACTTCGACACTACCACCTGGATACCATGCGTTGAATGCTTTGTTGAATGCTTCTGTTCCAACACCTTCACAAACCCCATATGGTACTCCTGGGGGTCCTTCTGGGCATCATATTCCCGGTTTTATTCCAACACTCCCTCAATTTCCTTCTGGCAATCCTAATCCTAGTGGCACTATACCGTCCATTACACCAAACTTGCAGATTCCCGTTGGTGGACAAGGTGGTATGATTCAATTTCCTCTTACGGTACATAATCCAATTACTACACAACCTTTAGTTGGAACACTACCTATGATCGGGGGACCAACCCCACCTTTTGGACAAAACATACCTACTGCTTTGGCCCAGTATTGGAATCAGATGATACAAAATCTTCCCCAAACGACTGGGGGACAACAAACTATCCCTACTATAGGCCAACCATATCCAGGTATACCCAATCCTATTTGGGGTCAGGGTCACAATGCTCAAATTCAGGTCCCTACTCAAACTCAAGGTTACAATCCTTGGAACTATTACCCTCTCCAACCACCACCAAATCAGCCGGGATCTTCCCGCTATAGGAAGACTTTGTACGGTCCTACTGGTTTGCCGACAAGGCTTCCACCCCAAAGTCACCAGTACCCACAAGTGAATCGACAGTTACCTTTTATTGCTACTTTGGATTTGCCAGATTTGTCTAGGATTCTGAATGATCCTATTCGTCACTCTCCCCAATGGCCTGTTATTCCAGCCAAGCTTCCATCGGACATTCCTAAATTTGATGGCAAGGTGGGAGAGGACACGAACAATCACGTTATGACTTTTCACCTATGGTGTTCATCCAACTCATTGATGGATGACTCTATTCGTTTACGTCTTTTTCAATGAACCCTTACCGGTTCTGCTACGAAGTGGTACATCAAATTGCCATGTGGTTTCTTCTCTGATTTTAATACCCTAGCTATGGATTTCCTTACACGTTACCAGTTACCGATCCGTTATGATATCGGGACTGAGATTTTGAATTCCTTCAAATAGACTAAGGGCACTCATATATCTGATCATATTCATGAGTGGCGAAGGAGACGACGTCTCATTAAACTTGAGCTTCCTGATCAGTTACTGGCAGAATCGTTTATGAAATCCTTTGTGAACGAAATTGGTAAAGACATTGCTATGGGTGGCGTTGTTATAGAGGAGCAAGCTATAAGTCGTGCTCAATATATAGATCTTGTTTATTCGCAAACGGGAACACTTTACGATTTGCTACCTGAATTACCTCGTCCTGGTACTTCCATCACTTCAACTACTCCCACTACCTCACATGCAGCAGATGGTGTGATTGGTACTACCCAAACCCAATCACATTCTGTTTCAAGCATCAACCCTAAGTCTTCTTCTTCTAATGTTCAAAATGCTCCGTCTCCTGCCACTTCCATCGGTAAAACTTCTGAGGTGAACGCCGTTCAATCTACCCCGACCGGTAAAATAAATCGAAAAAGGGGAGAGGCAAGAATAAGGAGGGAAAAAATAATAATCAAACAGAGCAGTCTAAAAATACCCCTGTTGAAGATCAGGATAAGCGCAAACCACAATACCCTTGCCTTATCTGTGGTGACGATCACTACACGAAGGATTGTCCACGACGTGCCAAGGTCACTAAGTTTCTTCAAGGAACCTCAAAACCATCGACACCGGCTGTCTTGTCCCAACCCTTCCCGTCTCAACAACAAGCTCAGTTGGTCATTCATGACCAACCATCTACTTCTACCACATCATATGTTTTGATGTGTACTGGTGATTCTAAGCAAAACAACGTTGCACTCACGACTAGAGCCAAAGATTATACTCCATCTCAGGAGAAGGTTGACGATTTACCTCTTGCTTTGGTACAACCCTCTCCACCGACTCCACCTACAAACGGTCCTCTTCATCTCGAATGACCGAATCTTGATACAGTTTTGCGACCACCCCCAAAAGGTGTCGTTAGGAAGTCGTCCTTCAATCCTCATGCTCGTGCGGCCCAGAACTACAGCATTGTGGAAGATCTAGCCCAGGCACCTTCAGCAATGTCAGCCCTTGAAGTCCTTCAGTCTTGTCCTGCACAACAGAAGGCATTGTTGAAAGCTATAGCTGGAATTGACCCAACAGATATGAATTTAATAGTCTTTGACTTGGATCATCATATTCCACGGTTACCTCCGCAACTCGCGTTCCAGATACAAGTTGTTATCTCTGACAAGAACATTTGTCGAACTGTTATCGACGAGGGTGGCTCAACGTGTGTAATGTATTTTTCTTGTTGGAAATCCATTGGTTCTCCTCCCTTGAATGAATCACGAAACACTCTTAAAGCCTTCAATGGATCGGGTTTTAAGCCTTACGGTGTTCTCCCTTCATTGCCTATTACGTTAGAAGGTAAAACGGTCCAAGTTGAAGTGGAAGTCTTCGACGCTCCCCTTGATTATAATCTTTTACTTGGCTGTAGCTGGATCAATTCCATGCACGTTGTTGTGTCAACACTTTTTCGTGTAGTACGTTTCCTTCATCATGGAAAGGTTGTTACTGTTGACCAACTTGCCTTCTTTAATTTTGATACTCGTACTGGCAACGTGCCGTTTATTTCTAAAACCCCACCGGGTTATGAGAACGTCGGTGTAGGCCTGTTAAAGGACTCTTCATTAATGGGTACTTTTCCCATTCCACCCCCCGATGTTCCACGCCCGTCAGTTGCTTCTATCAACATGATCTCCACCGTGCCTCACGAACTTCCTGCGTCACATGACCCTTGGATTGTCCCTGACCCTGGAGATCATTTTTGTTTCGATGACGTCATGATGTTAAGTTTGGTTGAGTCTTCTTATCAAGCCATTCAATCGAAAACACCTTCTACTTCTTCTCTTGATGAGTTGTCTCCTGATCCTTTTCGTGTTATTTTTCCCACTGACGAGATGATCATGTCCGTCATGGAGGACATCCCTTGGGATGATGAGCATCATCGTTCCATACTCTTTCTGGAACAACACACTCTTGAGAACTACCAACGGATTTTGACTCTGTCGACCGTTGTTGTTTTTTCGACCGTTCCCGGGTCAGCACATGATGTGTTTGCCGAAGGGAACCTCAGTAATATTTCACCCGCAATTCCCATTGACATATCCATTAAACCTGGGATTGTTGAAAATGTTCATATTGGAGCTTCGTGTTCTCCTGATGAAATCGTCACCTATACGTCTCTGTTCAAATAATTTCGTGACATCTTCACCTGGAGCTACGAAGAGATGCCAGGTATCGACCCTGCTATTGTTGTACATGAGATAAAGACAAACCCCAGAGCTAAACCTGTTCGGCAATGCCTTCGTCTAGTCCATCCACGTAAAGCGGCGGCTATCAAGCTTGAAGTTGAAAAACTTCTAAAAGTCGGTTTTATTTATCCGGTGGCTCTGACATAATGGGTTTCCAATCCTGTTCCAATTGATAAGAAAGGAGGCAGTATTCATGTATGTGTTGATTATAGGGATATTAACAAAGCTTGTCCAAAAGACAACTTTCCAACCCCTTTCGTCGACCAGATTGTCGATGACTGTGCCGGAAGTGAAATCTTCTCTTTCATGGATGGTTTCTCTGACTATAATCAAATTAACATCGCTCCTGAGGACCAACATAAGACTGCTTTTATTTTTCCTTGGGGTACTTTTGCCTATAGGAAACTTCCCTTCGGTCTTAAGAACATTGGCACGACGTTTCAACGTGCTATGTCTTATGCTTTTCATGATATAAAGCATATCGTTCAACCCTATTTGGATGATTTACCAGCTCATTCTATGTGCAAAGTCGATAACCCTACCCACCTCCAGGCTATTTTCGTTCGTTTTCGGTTCTATTGTATACGTTTAAATCCTCATAAATGCATTTTTTGCGTGGAATCCGACCGTCTTCTAGGTTTTATTGTTTCGTGTCAAGGGATCCGGGTGGATCCTATTCAGGCTGAGGCAATTCTTAATCTTCCTCCTCCTTCTACACTGCGCCAGTTGCAAAGTTTGCAGGGGAAAGCAAACTTTCTTCATCGTTTCATCCCTAATTACGCCGAGATTACTCGTGGTTTTACAGGACTATTAAAGAAAGATTTCGAGTTCGTTTGGGATACCATTGCCAACAATGCTTTTGAATCTTTGAATTTGTCCCTCACACAAGCTTCGGTTCTCTTTCCTCCTAATTATAGTCGTGATTATTTCCTTTATCTTGCTACCTCGGAGTACACTATTGGCATGGTTCTCGTCCAAGAGGATGACGCGCACGACGAACATGTTGTTTACTACTTGATTCGAAGTCTCACACCCACTGAAATCAAGTATCAACATGTGGAAAAACTAGCCTTGGCTTCCGTTCAAGTTGTCCAACGCTTTCGGCATTATATCCTCTCACGTAAGACTATGATGATTTCTCATTGCAACCCTATGCAACATATTTTGACACGTCAATTACTTGGTGGCAAGTACTCCAAATGGATTGTCATACTCCAGGAGTTTGACTTGGAATTCAACCACTCCAAGTCTAAGAAATCCTTAGTTTTTGCTGAATTGATATGCGATTTTCCTCATTCTGCAACGGAAAATGTAGCAGTAGATTCATTACCTGATGAATCTCTTTTCCTTATTAGCACTGAAGATCTTTGGTATGGTGATATCATTATCTATCTCCAAACCCAAACTTTCCAGCCTTCTTTGTCTAGTACTGAACGACGTCGCATACACTATCAAGCTCCTCAATACATAATCCTCGGAGATACTCTTTACCGTCGGGGAATTGACTCTGTTTTTTTACGTTGTTTAACATTTGACAAAGCTGAGAAAGCTCTGAATGACTGCCATTCCGGAGCATGTGGTGGTCATATGTCTGGGTATGCTACTGCCCAGAAGATCTTACGCGCAGGATATTTTTGGCCTTCTTTGTTTAACGACTGCATTACTGTCGTTCAGAAATGCCATGCCTGCCAGACCTACAATAAGAAAATTCGGTCACATCCTGCTCTTCTTCATCCTGTGGTCTCAATTGGTCCTTTTGTGAAATGGGGCATTGATTTCATGACATGTCACCCTCACTCGGCCAGGGGGCATGGTTACATCATTGTAGTTGTTGATTACTTTACAAAATGGGCCGAGGCGATGCCAACATTCGATAATACTGGAAAGACTACAACATTGTTTCTTTTTAATCACGTCATAGCTCGTTTTGGTGTTCCTCAAGCTATCGTCACTGATCATAGTAGTCATTTTAGGAATTTTATGATGTCTGAACTTACGAAAAAGTTGGGTCTTCGTCATGATAACTCAACGCCCTATTATCCACAAGCTAATGGTCAAGTTGAAGCGATCAACAAAGTTCTTATAACTATGCTTCGACAGATGATAGGAATTCATAAAACAAGTTGGCACACAATGTTGTTTTTGGCATTGTGGGCATACCAGACATCTGTCAAATCCGCTACTGGGTTTACGCCTTTTCGATTAGTCTATGGAGTGGAAGCCATTCTTCCTATAGAATGCGAGATACCCTCTCTGAAACTAGCTGTCAAACTCTTACCCAATATTTCTGCTAAAGAAGAACATCTGTTGTATCTAATGCAATTAGACGAAACTTGACGTGATGCCACTCTAGTAATAGAAGCCCAGAAGAAACGTGTCAAGGCACAATATGACAAGCATGTCAAGCCTCACATTTTCTCTAAAGGTGATCTTGTTCTTCTCTATGAACAGGATCGACATGTGTTAGGAGCTGGGAAATTCGAACCAATGTGGCGAGGTCCTTATATTGTTCGCCGAGTTTTGGAAAAAGGAGCATATGAGCTAGTAGATTATGATGGTATCCCTTTGAGTGAACCTAGGAATGGGTTGTACTTGAAGAATTACTATGCATAAATCATTTGTGCACAAGTACATGTATTTTAATGTATCATACTTTGTGTGTGTTATTTTAGTTTGCTTTTGACGTTATCTGGTCTCTGCCCTTATGTGACGTTGTGTTTGATTTCCAGATGTCGGAGTCTTCACTACCTTATATTGGCTTCGCTGATGGCGCTAGCCGTAGTACTCGGAACCTTGTGTCTACTGCATGGGCAATCTATGCCCCAACGAACAAACTTGTATCTTTACAAGGTGTGTGCCTCGGCCATGTGACCAACAATATTGCAGAGTATAGCGTCGTTATTGAATTATTGGTTGATGCTATCTCGCTCGAAATTCGTCATTTGGTTGTGCGACTTGACTTGCAGCTTGTAGTACTACAACTAAGTAATATCTACTCTATTCGAAGCCCTACTTTGTTACGGGTGTATTTGTGAATTCGCCCCTTGGAGCATTATTTTGATCACATTGAATATCAACATATTCCGAGATGTCTTAATACATTAACAGATGCATTGGCTAATTATGTATTGGACAAACATTTGAACCATTTATAAATTAAACACATCAAAATTCACACAATATAAAATAATCTGGTAGAAACCATTTGTATATATATCGATCAAAAGATTTTTTACATAAAGTTTGTCCGAAGACCAAAATATAAAAAATTGAAGATTATAGCTTCTACAAAGTGACGTCATGGATGATGTTCATGGTAACACACGACTGCCCTAGCAACCCTACGGAGCAGTCGACTTATATCTACTGATACCCCTACAGTGTGACGTTGATCACGTCGTGGAACCTCTTCCAGAGTCATATCTGGAATGTCAACTATCAGGCCCTCTAAATTATGTTCCACCACCTGATAATCTTCAGCATACTGTGGTGTTGCTGCTGCTACCTCTCCTCGTCTCTGGATAGGAGAAGTGCCAGGAGGTCTATACGGTCCAACATCTGTGTTATCAACAAATGATTTTGTATTAGTCTTCGGATAAATATATAAAACGAAAATATTAGAATATGATAAAATCTACAAAAACATTTGAAAAGAAAAAAATGTGTGCACTTCTTACCAAGGTCACCCCACCGAGTGTCTTCAGGCAGTTCTAAATCCGGATCTCCTCGGAAATCCAACCCGACATATGCGTAGTCATCAACCATCAGCATCTGGGTTTGAAGCCAGTCAAAGAAGATATCGTCGTACTTGACGATCAGTCCTGCTACGTGACAGGCCATAAGCCGACACCATCTCAACATCCTTCGATCCCTAGGACCCGGTATGTTCCACTCAACCTGTAGTCTGAATACGGGGACCCTCTCAAGGAAGAAGGACACAAGCAAAGATCCATACTCGAATTTCTTTAGGTTACCACGTCTGCATTTAGTTAATTGTTTTTTGATACTGCGAAGCACAGCATCTGCCCAGTTGAATACACGAGGCTCGGTACACTCGATGGCGTACTGGAAGTAGCTCTGTAATGCCATATGTGGAGCAGAACTCCCAGCCATCCGAGCTATAGTAAAAAGGATAGTCTGGAGGGTCAAGTCTCGTACCCCCCAGATAGACACTTTTCCTTGTTGTCTCTCAGCCTCAGGTACGCAGTATTCATTGCAGTATTCACTCATCTTTAGCCCACCACCTCTACTACCGGTTAGGATGACATAGTACCCCCGTCGGGACAATCCGGTCAAAAAGTATATGTCCTCAATGTCTAAGGACAATGTGTGAGCTCCCACCTGAAAAACCTGCTAATCTAGGTCCCACATACGGACCAGGTACTCTAGTAGTCTAACTTGGGCTCTCATGCCCGGGATGTGGAAGTATTTTAGGAGCCCACAATATCTTAATGAAGCTATGGTAGGCGGATGATTCTTGGCATTTGCATTATCCTCTTCATGTTCTCTTTCACGCCACTCAAGCACCATGTTTATGGCTATTTATCTGCACAAGGATCATAAAAGGAGGATTAATGACTTTTTCATGATCTAGATCTTTCTTCATTGGCTAAAAATTTAAAAAAAAATTGGATTTTGCGGTTCTCGCAGGTGCCCCATTAGCACAGTGCGAGAACCTCGCAGGTGGCTTAAAGCTCACTTGCGAGAATGCATCATTCTCGCAGGCCCCGTATGGGCTGCCTGCGAGAATGCCAACGCGCATGTAGGGTTCAAAAAACAACTTGAAACAGAAGTTTTAACCAATGAAATTAAACATTTAAACCATGAAAATGTCAAGGATGAATGGCTTACCTTAATGTCATAGACGACTTGTTGATTGATCTCTTGTAGCTCCCGCAAATCGACGCCAAATTCGGAGGGTAAAAGGGGGTTTTGGAGCTCAATAGTGGAAATGTGAAATGATATGGTAAAAATGATTATTTACTCATTTGATTTACTTTTTAATATGTCATTTTGGGTTTTTTATGCTTATTTATTGATTAAACCTAATCCCTAATATCAAGATGAGTGTAATGACTTGCAGGTGTGATGACATTGATTATTAAATACAAGGGTATGGACATATTTTTCTTCGTTATGGCGTGTTTTTTATTGTTTTTATGGTTTTTACATAAAACCTCGAGCGTCATTTTTGTCCGTTCTTATGCTCATAAATACATGAGAACGTGATTGAGCATAGTTTTATCACTTTTTCGGGCTCAACAAGGTTATACAAAAAAGGAACTGAGAGAGTTCTCTTTTAAGTGTTTTTCCAAACTCTATAATCTTGAAAAACCTTCGAGTTTTCTATCTCTGGACTCGTTAAACAAACATTGACAGACTTGTGATGGGATCGAACCACTCCTTCTTAGGGTTCGTTAAACATACTCCGAGGGACTCGTCCGAAGGATGATCTTATATCAACAAGCATATGTAATCCTCTTCAAGCTTGCGTAAAAATAAAGAGGTACTTGCTAGAAATGTTGGGGGAAAATTTGGGAAAGGGATGTGTTTCATCTTTGTATTGATTGGCAGTAAGTGTCGCTCTTGAACATGACACCCCCTATTCATCATTTGAAGCCGATTTGGGAAATCCATTTGTCTCTCTTTCGATTGATTACAAGATCATTTCATGTGTCGTCTTTGAGTTAATGCTACCAAATCACTGGTCGTGTCGTTCATATGTTTAAGAGAAGTCCATCTGAAACCTATATTGAGTCGGCCATCTGTAGTTATCCATTCTCTCTGTGTCAGCCTTCCCTGTGTCTAGTCCAATTTGCAAAATGCTTTGTTTCACATTCAAACTTTGTTACTCATTTCATGTCATTGATGGGGGATACATTAAGGCCCTCCTGTGACAAGTTTTTTTCCGTCTACTTCAGCTCATTATCCAGAATCAAGACTTAGAAATTATTTAGTACCTTGAAGCTTGCATGCCTCAATGGCAAGTTTCCTCTCTTTCGACAATGGATTTACATCATTGACCCCTGATCGAAAGATTCCATCGGATGTTCAACATCAACTCATTTATTCACAATCGATGGATTGTACTATAGTACCTTGGGATTCGTTGACATCAATGGTGATTTCCCTCGCACTTGTTAATGGTTTCATCAATGACCGGTAATCAAGTGGTTTCTACCATGTTCGACTTCAACACATGTAATCACATGGTTAGATTCGTACTTTGGGCGACGAGATTGAAGACCCTGGATATTATCTTTGTGATCCAGGTTGCGATGGAGTATGTATAATTTGCGACACATAGATCCACTGTGTATGTTTCGTTGCTATGTCGTCTTGATTTAAAATTTCTCGCATAGATCCACAATTTATTCAGGTGGCTATGCTATATTTTGATGGCATGGATCCACAGTGTATGATTGGTGGCCATGACCCATGTCTACAATGGCATTAGTCTGTGATCTGATTATGGGAATTCCTACCTCAGAATTGATATATATGATACTCTGTAGATGCTTGATTGTTCGCAGGTTTCCGATTAGATGTGCTCCTGGTTCTCGACACACACATGAAGCTTACAAAGTCTATCGACTGTCACTGGTTCCAATCTCATACTTTGGGGGGAATTTTATTACCCATGATTTTGGTCTTCATGATGAGGTATTGATAATGGTGTACTCAGGCTCTTCATTAGAACTTTCTCCTGAGAAAAGTTACCTTCATCTCTTTCCAAAAATGACATTTTGGAGGAAGGTTCACAGGCTGCTAATACATTTGCCTGCGAGAATGCATGATTCTCGCAGGCTGCCTTAAGCCAAGGTGCAAGAAGTTCACACTGTGTGTAACTGCTAGGGTGTGAACACTTTCTAAAACAAGGANCTAGATTTCCTGATATTTTGGGATCATTCTTATCCAAGTAACTAATTCATTCTCTCCTATATATTGAGGGGATTCTCATGGAAAAGGTTAGAAGTAAACAAGGTTAAGCAAGACATTAGAGAATTGGTGAAAGATTGTGTGAAGGATTGATGCTACAGCAGCTAAGAACTCCAACAAGTTTATCAAAGGTGGTTGATCTTCTTCATGCAAGGGAGAAAGTGTGTGTGTCATAGCCAAGGGCCATTGAAAGGAAGTTTGCAACATCAAGGCTCAGGTTGTAATCTTTACTTTCCATCAATATGATACAGTAATATGTCCCTTTCCCATAAAGCTAGTTCCACTTTATTGTATAACTCCTTGATCATATACATAGATTGATTGTTGAATAGATTGTGCTTTCTTCACTTCTGTTGGTTTGTATTGTTTTGGTTTTGACTGTACGAGAGCACTGGAGAGAAGCGGGAGCAACAAATACCAAAGGAAGCAATCATAAGGTATGTTCATGGTTCTTGCCTCCTATTTAATTCAATAGTTAAAATTTAGAGAAAGAGTATTATTCTGTCCTGCTTTGTTCTAGATCCAGGTGGATCTAGGGAGATCGGTTTGTGTTCGCACTTACGGATTTATCCAATAACACACACTGTCTTGGTTTATTGCGTCACTCAGAGGTGGTATGTAGGCAGGTAGAATGCTCAGAATCAACTTATCATTCGCTAAGTCATCTTTGTTTTCAGATTTCTGTGGTGTGGAATTTCAAAATCATTTGCCGGAGAATCCAGGTCCAGACATAGTAAGGATTGACAGATTGAGGATGATGAATCCCGATCCAGATTCGAAACGTCGATGACAAAATGATACCTACTGTGGATTCTTCGGCAAATGATTTTGAAAGTCATCTTTGTGTTTAGTTCGCCTTTCACGGAACGATCTAGCTCCGTGAGCAGTGGATGGGGACGCTTGCACTATTCTTGTGGATGAAGTCTAGATACCTTCAAACATTGGCATGGATTTCTTAGTCATCAAGTCAATCAAAACTTCCTCAGCAGCTTTCTCTGCAGTGCTCAATACTTCTGACATAGGCACTCAGGGTGAACAATTCGTAGGTTCAGGGAGCAACTTAGACACGGTAATGAGATAGAGACTGAGAGCACAATGATCACTATATAAAATTGTCTTAGTCTATAGGCTCGAATTCTCAATTAGAAAAAGTCTTCTCGATGCATGGCGCGACGGGATAAATAGGTAACTCAACAACGGTTCTCTTACAATGGGTATGAGCCTCCATTAACTCATGTTCGATCCATTATGGCCCGGCCCAATGGTATGATGATGAACCTTTATTGCTTTTCTTCCTGTTCGAAGCGGGAGTCGAATGGATATATAAGCCCCAATGGCTATATTGCTTTGTCCTGGCGAAGTGCCATGTGTCACTGTTCTGATATTCCGGGGAAGCTCCAATTCTGCAATTTTTCTTTCTGCGAGGTTTCCTCCAAAACCTCCTATAACTTTTCAGTCTTAGCCTTCTTCTTTCTTAACTGTCGAGCCTTTTTTCCAGTGAGCTTCATCTTGGTAGTTCTTTTCCCATTTTGATTCTTGTCTTCTGTGGTCTTAGTCACTTCGCACTATTGAGATTTTTCCCTAGGGTCCCTGCATAATACTTCTTCTTTGTCTGGGATAGGTAATTCAATATTTTGTGGATTCTCTAGTGTTCTCTTTACTTCAAAATCTAGGTTACTATCATTAAACATCTTCGATCTGCTCTCTTGTTCTTCAATCAAGCATGTGATCCTTCTAGTCATAAAATCTTTTAACTCTTTCTTCTTCTGTTCCAAAACTTCTTCTTCTTCTTTTCATCTGGATTGATCTCTATCAATCCAAAGTTTTCCTATTAACATGGTAAATGGGGCACGGTTCTCAACAAATTGAATAATCTCAAAATCTTCTTTCGTCGAAGTTCCATTGATAGTCATAGGTATCTGAGCGAGCCTCCCACATAAGTTTACCAGTTTTCCTCTGAATAACCCTATTACTCCTAGTGAAGGGATCATAGCAGGTCTTCCTATAACTTCCCAAGTTCTCTCTATCATGATATTCACTTGTGTTTCCTCATCTAGAACATAGTCAATGTCGAAGTCCCCTATTCTTGCTTAAAGGCACTCTTTGTCTTTAAAGGTCTCTGATAGTCTAACATGTTGATGGTCATCCAAGGTTTATTTCATCTGTAGTAATACCTTCTCTGATTCTTTTTGGGGTTCTGCTATAGCCTTAGCTTCTGGATCTGTCTTAGGGTTTTCTTGTCTTACGTTCATACTTTCAAGCTTGGCAATCATTTTGGGGAAATCCAACACTTCATGGTCTAGAGCTTTGCAACAAAGATAACTAGGTATTCCACCAGGGCATTCCTTTGAAAGATGTCCCGGTCTTCTACAATTGTAACAGAGGGTTAATCCTCTCTTTATTTTAAATGATCCCCGACCTCTTATGTACTTCACACTAGGATCATAGGAGCTCACTGCAGTAAATTATTTCTAGGATCCTGCATCATTTTTATAGTCCAAACATTCTTTCTATGCATTGGTATAACATATCTTTCACTAGTCTTATCGGATCTACTCATATCAAACCTTCTTTTATCTATTAATACCCTAGTTTTCAAGCTAGGATAGATCCTATCAATCATACCTATATCCATACTCTAGAAACAAAAATTTCTACTTATCTTACTTCTACAGAGCACAAAGCTTCCAAATCAAAAACTTTTCATTATTTTCACCTTTATCAGAGCACAAAGCTTGCAGATCTTACCTCTTTTAATCAAAAATTCTTACTTTTATCTTTCTTAGAGCACCAAGCATTCAGATCTTACTTCTTTCCTCCAGACCTGATCTTCTTTTCTTCAGATCGAGTTTCTTTCTTTCAGATCTGACCTTCTTTCTATAGCACAAAGATTTATAAATCAAGTAGAATACTGCGCACCAGGGCACAACTCTTTTTCACAAAGTTTCTTCTTCCTCAGTTCCCAGCAATCACAGTTTCAGGTCCCGGCAACAGAACCATTTGTTGGCACAGGGGCAGACCCAGGGTACAACGCTACAACAATGCACCAACAACGCCCTAACTACCGGCCCTTTTGGCAACACCTACAAAGAAGATGAAGTCTCACCCGAGGTAGAGGCAGGGGTGTTTGCAAGACTTAGGTGTCTGTAACCTTAGCTGGGACACAGATCTGTGATTATAATACTTAATATAGCTCTTAGCCCCGTCAGTTCCTTAATATGTAATCACTATTCACTTCGTTGATACAACAGAGCTTTGCATCATTCACATTAATCTATAGTATTCAAGCACTTAGCATATACAATTGGATCAGAATGAGTATGTCAAGCACTAAGCATGACCATCTATATCAGATCTAACATTCTCACATATAATAAGCACAGAGCATAAATAGATATATCTAAACATATCATAGCACTTAGCATATAACATATGAACACATCAAGACAAAGCACAAAGCACATAACACAGTGTTTACGTGGTTCACCCCCACCTTGGGGCTACATCCAACAACTCTTATTCTTTATTTGCCTTTGGTCAATTAGTTACAAGCACAAAGCCATCAAAACCTTTACTCCTCACAGGACATAATATCTATGCATCTCACTAGATCCTTCTTCCTTGCGCTATAGCACTAAGCTCTCCACAATCTGCTACAAGGATCTGCACTTAGCTCTGCAAGTCTCTTACAGTCATGCAAAAAGCACTTACAGACTCTACTCACACTTAGCATACATTCACATCACATAGATGCACCATTCTCTCCTTCTTACATCTCTTATCCTTCTATTTATACATAGAAAATATTCCTAAACATGGGTAAACCCATGGGGTGACATCCCATTCCTGTTACATATTCCCAAAAACCCAAAAAGGGGCCCAAAAGGGGGCCAAGATCCCATGATCTCTGCTTCATCTTGCAATCCTCCTTTGACAGGATTTCAAAGTCTCAGAATAGGTCAACATGACCAAGAAACTCCCAAAACTTGGTCAAGGGCCAACAGGTGCATTCTTCAATCCAAATGGCATAATTGTATATTGGTAGGATCCTCATTATGTTTCAAATGTGGTCTTATGGCGATCTTCCTTGGCAATCCAGATCTAATGGCATCCTGGAAATCCATCTGTAAAAGAATATACCTCCTGTCCTCCTACATTGTCTAACACTTCATTAGTGAATTGCGTAGGGAATGGGTCATGCAAACAAGCATCATTCAGCTTCCTAAGATCTACACAGATCCTGATTTCTCCTGTCTTCTTATCTTTTACCACCATAGGGCTAATCCATTATGATTCTTCAATAGGTTCTATGATTCCTTATTCCAGCATTCTATCAAGCTCAATCTTCACTTTCTCCTTGTATTTAGGGTTCAATCTATAGGGTTTTTGTTTGACTGGCCTTGCATCTATTTTCAAAGGGATCCTCATCTCTCCCATGAATCCTTGAATTCCCTTCATATCAGTGAACTTGGTTGGAAACAAGTCATGATATTCATGTAGTAACTCTTTGATCTTGTCAATGGTGGCAGCATCCCAATAATCTCCAACATTAGCAAGTTTGGGTGTCTGTTCTATTCCAATGTTGACTTTTTTTAATTTGATTGGTTGTCCAAAAAAAGGTAGTTCAACTCCTAGTCCTTCTACATATCTTTGGCCTTCTGTTTCTGCAATGTTCACATTCCTAGGATCCTTGTCTTCATCTGCATTAATATTGTAACAACCTTGCAACTTATGAAGAGGCGCAGTCCACTCATCATCTTCTTTCTCTAAAGAGAGGCTAGGTGCCTCCTTGAACACTTTCTGTCTTATGACCTATAATGCTTGATCTACTGTAGGATATTGGCTTTCAAACAAAAAGGTAGTTACAAAGTTTTGTGTCATACCTTCCCAATCTGCAGTGATGAGGCGCAGTTCTTCTTGAAGATACCAGTTGATGGGAGTTGTGTCCAGTGTGTTAATGAATTTGTGTACCCATTTTTCTTGAGGAATGTTGCTCTAGGCTTCCTCACAACTTCGCACATGGTCCTTCGGACAACTTCGACCTGTGTACCTAACTTCACAGCCTTCTACTTGCTCTGAGAATCGCACTGTCATCAAAGTATGACATTGTACCCAGTTTGTAATATTGTTTTTGTGTGTCCCCCACCATCTCGCTGGAGTTTATTTCAAAGCTTCATCCATTGCCAACAATCTTTTTGGTATTGGTACAATTTATTCAAAGTCCAACAAGAATGCTTCTAAGTGATTTAGACCATCAAAGGTGGGCAAGTTACTTACTGTTGTGTCGATCCAGCGGACTTCCCTAGTTAATCTAACACATCTCCTTGTATATACTTCGTACATTTTGTTCTGCCAGTTCTCCAATGCTTCTTATGAATCTGATGTGCATGTGTTGTCACTTCACCAGCTCAAATTCCCATCTGATGTAGAATTAATGTAGTCATGTTGTCTGGCTGTTAATTTGTATATGTTTTCTAGGTCATATGCGTGGTCTTATTTTTTGATGGGTTATGTGTATCTCTGACCTTCATCAAGATCCAAAGGTGCAATGACCCTAAGGCCATCTCCTTCAAATGTCATTCTTATTTTCTTTAAATCAACCACAGTGGAATTATTGAAATCCCAATCAATTCCTAACAGCGCAGGGTAAGGACAACTATCATTAACTATCTCAATCACCTCAAAGTCTGTAAACGTCCTTACTCCATCGATGTCCACAGGGACATGCTCCAATCTTCCAAAGGGGCTTATAGCTTGTTGATTAGCCATCCTAAGCCTAGTAGGGGAATATATCAACTTAGGTTTTCCCATAAGTGCCCAGGTCTGCTTCGTCATGACATTGACCTTCAACCCTAAGTCGAGGACCACATAGTCTATATTGTACTCTCCAATATGAGCATTAAGGTGTAGTTCTTTATTTTTCCTTCTCTTCTTGGATAGTTGATGTACTTCTTTATTTAGCAAAGGATCTACCCTTCCTATCTCATATTGTCTGACCAAATTTTGTAGTTCTTGTATGGCATTTTCACCTTTAATCAACTCAATAAACATATACAAGAAACTGATAAGTTTACTCACCTCTTTTCCATCTTTGGGTGAAGTCGACTGATCAAATTCCAGAGGAATTCCATATTATCTTACTTCTAGTCGAACCTTTGATGAAGAAGCCTGATCTCTTCTGAATTGTTTTCTTGCTTCCTCAAATATTTGCTTCTCCTTCCTTGGGTCAAACTCTCGTGTCTTCTCTGCAGCTTTTCTGACTCCTGACTATTTTGTAGTCTTTCCTTGGATCACTCTGTCTTCTCCTGTAACAACGCTTCCTAGTGTGATAAAAATGAATCTATGATCTTCTCCGTGAGGTTCTTCTTTGATTAGTTGTATTTGTTGATTTCCTCCTCATTACTCCTGAAGCTTAGCCGACAATGTTATACATTCCTCGATAACATGCTCGAATGAGTTTCAATAGCTGCAAGTGGTACAAGGGTTCTTACAGTCCCTTTCCAAGTGTCCTGGTTGTGCATAGTTATAACAAATGATCTTTCCTCGAGCTCGACCCATACCTCATCCTCTTCCTCTTCCTTGGAATCCACCCTGAGGGTTGAATTTTCCTCTCCCAGGGGAATTGTCCTGCACAGTGATTCCTTCTTGCTGTACTTCACCTTGAATTTTGTATATATCCCTCGACCTTTCATGCATGAGATCGTAAGCCCAAAAATCCCTGTCATCGTGTCCTACTGACTTACAGAACGTGAAATACAGATTTGTGGGTGTCTGGACATATTTCTATAGATAGTAACATTCACTAGGGCGATTTCGATTTCTACATACCTCGTACTAGGGTAGGGTAACTTTCTTCAAAGGGCTCAGAGCTCTAGAGGCCAAGTATTTTTGAAATAAGGGGAAATGTTCCTTGTCATGGCCTTCTGATTTTCATCTGATACACCAGATGTATTCTCTTTTATCTTTTCCCTTGTCCTTCTTCATATCTTCGACCTACAGTGATAATCTAGTTAGATGACTCAAGACTTGACTCATACCTGAGTTGGATTCTCCCATAGGGGATGATTCTAATTTCATGGCAATATCCAGTGCCTCAACCTGTGAAGTAATATTTTGTTTCATCATAGGAACTCTAATGTGTGGAAAGAGGGTAGCAATGAACCATTCCTTTTTCTGCTCATTTGGGATCTAAAAACTCAAATGGCCTGTCAAGGCCTTAAATCTCTGATCAAACTCCCACACAGGTTCATTTGTTCTCTGCTTGATTTATTTTAGTTCTATAATGCACTATGACTCTGACTTAGGTTTCTTGAATTTGACAATTAGCGCAGTCTTAATGGCATTCAACGGTTTAGGTGTAGCTCCTTGGACAAATTTCATGTACCAGCTCAGTGTGCGATATATTAGGGTAGTGCTTAACTGAGCCCGTTTGACAACTTCGTCAGTGATATTATTAATACTCCACATAGATTCACATAGAAACCAATGTTGATCAGGATCTTCAAATCCATCTCCTCTAAAGGTGGGTAACCTCATCTCATCTGCCATAGATCTTCCTAGGTTTCTTGACTGAGTATGTGGTGGACTGCTAGTGACAATTCTCTGATCATTTTGATGAAATAGGTTACTCAAGTTATTTAATGCTGGTGAAGCAACAAGAAGAATAATAGTACTTACTTCAACAGTCGACGCAGTTCTTGAATTTTTTGGCTCTTCTCGGCGAGGTTCCTGTATCCTAGTGGATTCTGAATTCTCTTCGTCTATCAAATTTTCCTCTTCTCCACTTTAGAACCCTTCGTCTCTGTAGTTCTTCTTAAACAGGTTCGCGAGGTGAACTTCTCTTAATACTTTCCCACTACGCATATGTCCAGCCTCTGTGTCGTTGTCGCTATCTAAATTTTTAAACATTATCTCTTTTGATATGACCGATTACTGTATCTTCAAGATGTTCTTCTCATGCAATAGCATCTTGATCTTCAAATTTAGAAAATGTAAAAATTTTCTTCTAGGTCCCTTAAAGAAATATCTCTCTACTTGGCTATACAATTCCACTCTGTCAACAAAAAACTCAGTGATATACCCTCCAATGTTTCTATCAAACCAGTGATCTACTGCTCTTGACACGGCTTTATCAACTCTCTTAACCTTCTTGATCAACATCGTCATCCAAACCATAGGTGGTCTGAGTCTGACTTCGAACTGGGTAGCTGCTAACCTAGCTAGCCACTCATATAGATCCTGATGGATACCTTCAAAGAAAATATCATGTATATTAGTAAAGATATATCTTCCCAACCAATCCTATGTACTAAGATTAGGGTTCTTGTTCTGGGCTTCAATGAAGTCCTTTTCTTGATCTTCTATCCACTTCTGAATCTCTGTCTTTGATGGAAACCACCTTGACATTCCCTCAAGAAGATTCTCTTCCTGGCAACAGAACCATTTGTTGGCACAGGGGCAGACCCAGGGTTCAGCTCTAACAACGCACCAACAAGCCCTAACTACTGGCCCTTTCGGCAACACCTATGAAGAAGATGTTGTCTCACCCAAAGTAGCTATAGGGGGTTGCAGGACACTGGTGTCTACAACCAGAGGAAATGCAGAGTGGATTCACAGCAACAACACACAATCACCTAGTTATTCTTTATCTTCCTTAAACCTACTGCACAATTTATATTTCATATCTAACACAATATCACAATAGAAGCATATCAAATGATAGAGAACACAACATAAATCACACTTAACACAATATATACGTGGTTCACCCTCTCCCTAGGGCTACATCCACATAACTATGCTTTATGATATATTAAGATGGAAGCATACAGTTCTTATCTGCACTCTTGGCTACCAAATCTTCTTCTCTTCTCTCTCTTTCTCTCCCCTCCCTACACACCCAGATGCAGGGTTGATCTTCACACCCAGCTGAAGATCTTACAATACCATAAGGCTCTCACACTCAACACTTCTCTCTCACACAGTAGTACTCACTCAATCATACAATAACAATGAACTCTCAACCAACTTAGCACCTCCCCATCCCAGGTCCTTTAGACCTTTATTTATACATTACAATAGCTCTCAGACACCCTTAGGTTAAAACCTAAGTTTAAAAACCCTAGATACCAAAACCCTAGGTGTCTAAAACCCTAGGTCAACTTGACCCACGTTTTCAGGGCTTCACCAACCTATCTTTCCTTCTTTCACTCGCAGTGCTTCAAAGAATGTGTTGACATCTTCTTCCGCTTGCTAAGTTTTCCACGATCCCTCTTCCTTGTTGATCTGTCATCCTCAATCTCCTCGTCCAACGGCTTTCTTTCTCTTACTTCGCTCAGTTTTTTCTGCTTCTTTTCTCACTTCAATCTAGTATCAGTCACTGTGTCTTCCGCGCAGTTCGTGTTTTGCATTTTCTCCCTTAATCTTTGCTTGCTTCCATAACCAAGGGCCAACAATACCTAATCCTTGAGATTATGATATATTGTAAATATTCTTGTAAATATTAATTCAGGAGGAATATAAAGAGTCATAAGTGAATAGGAAGAGTCATTCAAACCTCTTGGAAGATGAAACCAAAGCTCACTTCTCATTGTATTAATGAATGTCTCATTTCAATGAAAATCAATTCATTTCATGGAGTTACTCATCCCTAGCCTACAGTGCTATCATAGAAGGTTATTTTTTTATAAACCCATGATATTTTTGAAGTTTCTTCCCTTCTCCTTTGGTCTCATGCAATAAATATATCGTGTAGTTTCTCAGCAAGCTCTCCAAGTCCTTCTAGATTGTTTTGTGCTCATGATTGTAATAAGGGACACTCGGAGATGAGAGAGGAGGGTCTCCTTGTGACCTTGCTACTTCACTTGATAAATATCCTACACAGGCTTGTTGACAAATGTACAAAGGATTTTAAGGCTTCAATTTTGGAGACACTCAATGCCATCCACACCTGCATTCTTGCTAACATTCCCCTCATGCTCCAATGATTTTCCATGATGCTCATGCTCCATAATTTCATTGATTTTGGAATAATTTGCATGAGAATGGAGAAAACCATTTTGTACTGGTGAATGACACTTCTACCATAGACTCAAAATCACAATGGATTCACCTAGATCGACCTCAGGTCGAATTCCCATAGATGAAAAAATATTTCAAGAACAAAGCAAAAGTTAGCCAAACTGACCAAATGTGAGATCACATGAAATCGAGGAGGAACGTGGGTTCACCTGTGTAGTCTAGTTCACCAAATTATGATGAGATCACAGGGGTATACTGGCACCATTGTATCAACACACCATTCTCTTTTCGACATAGTCTCTTGACGGAGATAATTCTACATCCTTATTCCTTCTCTATAATTTGAACCGAAATTCTTGAAAATATACTCTCTTATGTCATTATTGAATCTGTGGTAGTTTTCATGTTTGTTGTGAGAAGTCATGTCTTTGGTTGTCAAGGTAAAATACAACACTAATCTGAGGAGATTCAATGTGTATGCAAGGGAAGATGGCAGTCTAGACCTCTCTTTGGCTGGGTTGAGATCTAAAATATGCAAGTTTTTCCAATTCAATACATATGCATAGTTTGTTATAACATATGTCGATGAAGATAACGACATTGTAAATATGGTAGGCAACAATTATCTTCTTGATTTTTTGCATCAAGGTTTGAATCCTTTGTGCTCAGAAGTGTCTATGATGAGTAAGAATAATAGGTTCATAGAAAAACAACCTCAAAGCCAACCTTAAACCCCTCATGGTGAGAGATCTGATCTTCATTGTGTCCATTGTGGCAAGAATGGACATGAGGCAAAGCCTTGTAGGATCCAATGGGAGTATATCAAATACAAGTAGGAACAAAAAGGTAAATCTCCTAAATCCACTCAATTTGTTATTGCTCATTGTAGTACTAGCATAACTGAAGAATTGTTCAAAGTTTCATTTCCGTCTTCGAGAGTTGCTTGGTTGCTTGATATTGGTGCAACCTACAACATGACTTTTTGAAGAGACTTCTTTGAAGAACTAGATGAAAATGTGAGGTAGTAGTAATCTTTGCAGATGGATCTAGTCTCAAACCTACGGGAATTATCACCATCATACTCAAATTGTCTGGATTCCCAGATTTTATGTTGCATAATTTTCTCTATCTTCGTGAGTTGTGGAGGAACTTGTTGTCTTGTGCACACTCAATAGCAAGGCCATTCCATTCACATGTTTGATGGAAAAGTTGAAATAAGAAGGTCTTCCAATAACATGGCCATTATGATAGGATGGGAGGATAACAAATTGTTGAAGTTGAAAGGGACATCTGCATAAGCACATAATTCTGCATACCTTTCTCACCGTGATGAAGGTACATTCTCATATAGTCTTTTGTGGCATGCTATATCTGGGCACATCAATTATGATAGTATTAATGTGTTGAAGAAAAATAATGTTTCTAGTTTTCCTACCATTCCAAGGAACTTGAAGCAATGTGAGGCCTATGTCCTTGGTAAACGCATCAAGCAACCTTTTCATGATTCCACCTCAAGTGCATGTAGAAATCAAGAGTTGGTACACTCTGATTAATGTGGCCCCATGCATGTTCCATCTTTCTTTTCTAATAGATATATCATGACTTTTATTGATGACTACACCGGGATGTGTTGGGTTTAATTGTTGAAACAAAGATATAAAGAATTTGAAACTTTTAACAAATTTCATCTATGGATTGAAAATGAAGCTTAATCGTGTATTTTAAAGCTTGATCTCATATTTTAAATCTTCGTACTGATAATGGAGGGGAATACACTTCAAATGAGTTTGAAATATATCTTCTTCATCATGGGATCAAACATCAAACCCACTATT
This sequence comes from Picea mariana, assembly GCA_032191745.1. NCBI lineage: Eukaryota > Viridiplantae > Streptophyta > Pinopsida > Pinales > Pinaceae > Picea > Picea mariana. The sequence continues at coordinate 75,670 of JASDQU010013749.1, forward strand.
CCATACAAGCCTTAGTAGAATAGTGTATCAAAAAGAATGAGCAAGACACTCTTGAATATGGTACGCTCAATAATATTTTTCACAAATGTGTAGTTGATATTTTGGGCTGATACAATTCTTTGTGTAGTGTATGTGAGAAATAGGAGTCCATCTCATTCTCTTTGGAACAAGACTCCTTAGGAAATGTGGAATGGTCAAATTCCTTTGGTGAGGCATCTTAAGGTTTTTGGTTCCACCAACTATGCCTTAATTCCTAAGGAGAAAAGAAACAATCTTGGTGCAAGGACTCGAAAGTGCATCTTCTTGGGGTAGTCAAATACCACCAAGGCATACCATATTTACAATGAGGTAAACAAAAATTTCATTCTTTCCATAGATGTGTTTTTTCTTGAATCCACTAAGAATGACAAGACTATTGAGGGACATCTTGATCATCTTGATAGATTCACCCATGTAAATAGATATCACGAGTTTAATGATGAGATTCTTCGTATTGAAGGGGGGATCCCTATCTTGGATCAATATCTGGAATCTCATTTTGATGTTCCATCTCCCCCTCATGAATAAGATCCAACCACTTCATCAAAACATGGAGTTTAGTTTGGCGATGTGATTGAGAGGATTGAAAGGATGAACCTCGATGGGAATGAAACACCATCCCAATTAATGAAGCAACCTAAACCATCATAGAAAGGTCCAAAGTGGCTCATAAATACACTTGAAAGTTTTCATCCTAATTAAGTTAGAAAGACGAGAACTAGAAGTTCTACAAGACAAGATGGAGGTGATGTAGATAATTCATATTTAGGTGATGTAAATTATTTGGATGTTTCATTTGATTATGAATTGAATTTATGTACTAGCATTGAATCAACTTCCTTTGAAGAAAATGATTCTCATGAAGAGTAGAAAGAAGCCATGTTGAAGGAGTATGATGCTCTCATCGAGAATGGGACATGGAAGCTAGCAGATCATCCATTTGGAACCAAACCAATTAGCTATAGGAAATTCCACAAGAACAGGTACAAATTAGATGGTTCACTTAAAAAGCATAAGGTGAGGCTTGTGGTGAAAGAATATGCATAGAAACAAGGCATAGACTATGAGGAGACTTTTTCCCCTACAACAAAATGGGATACCATTTGTGCATTTTTGGCTTTGGTTACACATAATAGGTGGAAGATTCATCACATGGATGTGAAGACAACCTTTTTGAATGGAGACTTGAAATAAAATGTCTGCATGTCTCAACCAGAAGGATTTGTTGTGAAGATTAAACAACATAAGGTATGCAGTTCATCAAGTCTTTGTATGGCCCAAATTAAGAACCTCATGCATGGTATGAAAATATAACTGAGCATATTTTGAAGATCAATTTCAAACAATTTAATCCTGATGATGCAACTTTGTTTGTCAAGAAAGTTGGAAAAATTGTTGTATATCTTGTGGTGTATGTAGATGATCTTTTGATAAAAAGGAACAATGAAGCATATATTTAATCCATAAAGAAAGAATTGAAGAAAGAGTTTTGAGATGATGGACATGGGATATATTCACTACCACTTGGGTATTGAAGTAACTTAGAATCCAAAGCATGTATTCATATCCCAAAAGAAGTACATTGAAGAACTATTGAACAAATTTTTCATTGTTGATTGTAATCCTCTCTCTACTCCAATGAAACAAAATATGAAGCTAAAGTAAAAAGAAGAGAATGAATTTGAGGATGCAACTAAATATAGAAAGCTTGTGGGGAGTCTTATCTATCTTACTATTACTATACGAAACATTTCGTTTGCCGGTGGGAGCCTTTCTAGGTTCATGCAAAAACCTTGTGAAGGAAATTGGTTTGTTGCAAAGAGAGTTCTAAAGTAATTGAAGGGAACTAAAGACTTTGGGCTCAAATACTCTAAGGTGGATGACTTCAAATTTGTTGGACCTACAGATTCATAATTTGATGGGGATAAGGAGAATGGAGTGTCTACTTTAGGATATCTCATGAGTCTTGGATCAACTTTTATCTCTTGGATATCAACAAGTTGTTCCAACAAATTTTGCTACAGAGGCATAATATGTGGCTATTGTAGAGGTGACAAAGGATATTTGGTGGCTCGGGAAGATACTAGAGGATTTGTAGGAGAAATAGGTTAATTATACTCCACTTTTGATTGATAACACTTCTACAATTAAGTTGGCCAAGAATCCTAGATTTCGTGATCAAATCAAACACATCAACACTAAGTATCATTTGATTTGAAATCATGTAGAGGTCAAGACCATTCAGCTGATACATTGTTCCACAAGTGAGAAAATCCCAAACATATTCACCAAAGCGCTTGGAAGAGAAAAGTTTGAAAAGTTTAGAAAGATGCTTGGACTTACAAACACCCCTTCAGATTAGGGGGGGTGTTAAATAACTAATCCTTGGGATGATGGTATACTGTAAATATTAATTGAAGAGGAATATGAAGAGTCAAAGGTGAATAGGAAGATTCATTTGGACCTCTTGGAAGATGAAACCAAAGGTCACTTCTCATTGTATTAATGAATGTCTCACTTCGATGAAAATCAATTCATTTCGTGGAGTTACGTGTCCCTGGCATGACATATGGTGCATTTTTAATAGCATATTTCAAGGTAATATTATGAATGCATGTTTTTTATGGAGATATGTGATTGGAGCCTATGAATAAATGTGATGAGATATATAGTTGGTATTGTGTTTACATCATGTTGCATCGTAAATTGATATCATACTAATATTCTTAAATTTTGGTTTAGTTTTAAAGACTATTTTTATTTTTATTGGCTCGACAATTTTACTTGATTATATTATAACTGGATATCATACTATTCTTATATAGATTAAATACTAGTTGCACCATAGTTGATATCATACTAATATTTTTTAATCTTTTGGTCTAAGATTACAACAATTATATTTAGTTATATCATAAGTTGATATCATATTAATATTTTTGGAGTTACTAGTATATCTTCAAAGACTAATTTTATTTACATTGACCCAACAACATTATATCTAATTAAGTCGTAAGTTGGTATCATATTATTATTTTTAGATTTTGTGGTCTAACTTTAAATATTACTTTGTTTGACTTGATTCAACAACCTTATCTAGTTACAAACAACATAAATGAATATTGTACCAATATTCTTGATAGAGATATCAATTATTTTACACAACCTTATTTGCATATATAATAGATTAGCTAGAGTTATTAGATGCATTTCTCCTTTGTTAAGATCTACTTGAGTTTATATGTGCATGAATACCTCATGCCCACATCCTCATGATAATCCATATAGATATGGCTTCATAGGACCTCACTCAACTTTGATTTTTCCCCCTTAATCTATATAGATATTGCAAATATTTCTCTAATATCTACCCACACCCCACCCCTATATCATACTAATATTCTTCGATTTTTTGGATTAACTTCAAATATTACTTTGATTGAGTTGATCCAACAACCTTCTCTAGTTACAACATGTGTTGATATCGTACTGATATTCTTGGTAGAGTTATCAATAATTTTACACAAACCTTATTTTCATATATAATAAATTAATCATAGATATTAGAAGATGCATATCTCCTTTGTTAATATCTATTTGAGTTTGCATGTACATGGAAAGCTCATTCCCACATCCTCATGATAATCCATAGAGATTTGGCTTGATAGGAACTCACTCAAATTTCATTATTTTTCCTTAATCCATATAGACATGGTAAAGATTTCCCTAATATATTCCCCCACCTACACCTCCACCCTTGTATGAGGGTGGGGGTCGGGTGAGGGAGATATTAAATAAAACTTTACACCTTATGTTGGCCCTTGACCAAGTTTTGGAGAACCTTGGTCATGTTTGACCAGTTTTGGGACTTCGATAGTCTGGTCGAAGGCGGAGCGCAAGGTGAAGCAGAGATCGTGGGATCTCACCCCCTTTTTAGGTATTTTTGGTTTTAGGGTTTATGTAACAGGTATGGGATATCGGCCCATGGGTTTACCCATTCCTTGGGCCCTTTTGTAATGTATAAATAGAAAGCTAGGCGATGTAAGTAAAGGGAGAGATGTGGTGTTAAGTGTTATATTGTGTTGAGTGCAAGTGATGTAAGTCGTTGGATGCATACTGTGTGCATGACAACTTGCAGAGCTAAGTGCAAGTGACTGTAAAGAGGCTTTGTGTTGTGACCTCACTCAGGGAAGGAGGATCTGGCGAGGTGCGCACAGATCTCCTATCCTCTGCGGAGTGGGTTTTGATGCTCTATGCATGTAATGAGATTGACAGAAGATAATAAAGAAGACGAAGAGTTCGTGGACATAGCCCCACACTGGGGGTGAACCACGTATATCCTGTGTTATGGTTGTTTTGTGCATTATGGTTGTTATTTGAGTTATGATCAGTATAGCAATATATGTTAGATGCATCTGATATAGTAGCTTAGTTCTTAGTAATGTGAATGAATACTAGATCGGATCTATTTCTATATGCTAAGTGCTTGGATGTGTTAGATCTTGTTGAATACTGCGTTGTTCTGTAATTAGGGTTTTCTCCTGCGAAGTGTATAAGGGATAAATAATAATGAATGTTAATTGTTAAGTGCTCTGTTAATTATTGTAATCACAGATCTGTGTCCCAACTAGGTTGCATACACTTGAGTCGTGCAACCCCCCCTACCTCTACCTCAGGTGAGACTTCATCTGCTTTGCAGGTTTTGCCGAAAGGGCCGGTAGTTAGGGTTTTGTTGGTGCATTGTTGAAGCATTGAACCCTGGGTCTGCCCCTGTGCCAACAAATGGTTCCATTGTTGGGACCTGAAACTGTGATTGCTGGGAACTGAAGAAAAGAGAAATCTGTGTGCATAGATATATTGCTTTAGTGCGCAGTATTCTACTTGACTTGTGAATCTCTATGCTAAGAAAAGAAATTAGATCTGAAGAAAAGAGGTAAGATCTTAAATCTTTGTGCTCTGATAAAGGTAAGATAAGTGAAAATTTTTGTTTCGAAAGAATGGATCTAGGTATGTTTGATAGATTTTGTCCTAGTCTGAAAACTAGGGCACAGTTAGAAGAAACAAGATTTGATATGAATAGATATGATAGAACTAGTGAAAGATATGTTATTCCTATGCATAGAAAGAATGTTTGGACTAACAAATGGATGTAGGATCCTAGAAAGAATTTTTTGCAAATCCACCACTGTGATCCCAATGGGAAGTATAGGAAAGGTTGGGGATCATTCAAGAGAAAGAGAGGATTGACTCTTTGTTATAATTGTAGAAGATTGGGACATCTTGCTAAGGAATGCCCCAGTCGAGGTCCTATTTGCCTTTGTTGTAAGGCTATTGGACATGAAGTTTTGGATTTCCCTAGAATGATTGCCATAGTTGAAAAGATGAACATGAGACAAAAATACCATGAGGAAGGTCAAGAGACTAAGAATATGCTCAAGAACCAGAAAGAATTAGAGATTGTATTATTGCAGATGAAAGAAACCCTAAATGATCACATAGACATCAACTTATTAGAGGCCTTAAAAGAGAAAGAGTGCATAGAAACAAGAATAGGAGACTTGGACATAGACTATGTTCTGGATGAAGAAACACAACTGAATATAATGACAAAAAGAACTTAGGAAATTTTGGGAAAACCTGCTATTCTTCCTTCATTGGGAGGAATAGGATTGTTTAAAGGGAATATAATAACCCTATGTGGAAGACTTATCTAGACACCTATGAGTGCTCATGGCACTTTGATAGAATAAGAATTTGAAGTCGTTAAGTTTTTTGAGAACAACGCCCCATTTGCTATTTTGCTAGGAAAAACTTGGGTTGAGAAAGATCAGATACGAAGGAAACAAGAAGATTAAGCTTTAGAATAGAAAAAGAAAGAACTAAGAGATTTTGTGTCTAGGAGAATAGCACACTTACTAGAAGAGTAGGAGGACAAGTCGAAGCTACTAAGGACCAGAGACTTGGATGTCGAAGTTGAAAGAACACAAGAAGACTTGAAACCCTTGTCCATACAGGAGAGTAGAGCACCTACTCCGGAAAGAGAATAAGTATTACTCTAGAACCCTTCGAAAGACCCTCAACAGTGCGAAGTTACTATGCTAAGATCGGATAAGAACAATAATGTAAAGAGGAACCCAGTAACTCAGATTATAGGAAAGAAAGCCAGAAATCTCAGCAAGAAGAAAGCAAAGTTAGAGAAATTGCAGGAAGTTCCAGAGAGGACCTCGCAGAAGGAAGGTTTGCAGAACTAGAACTTGGCTAGGATATCATAACAACGTAGATTGGCACTTCGCAATGACGAAGCAATATGACCGTTGGAGGCGTCCCGACCGTTAGAACGATGCTCCAGAACGGCTAGAAACGCAGTTATTGCTGGAACGTTCACCATTGGACCACTGGGACCGTGCCATAATGGATAGAATTGCATTGTTTGAGGCATTCCTTCCCATTGGAAGAGTTTGTTATGACGTTGACTATTTATCTCGTCGATCGTTGCACCACGAACACTTTTTCCAATTGTGATTATCCGAGCCCACAGAGAACTATTTTTTTTGGCTCAGTGTTTATTGAGAGCTCGCCATCCGTTCTGTTACATTGAGTGTTTTCTCACTGACCAGAGATATCATATCTCGAGCGTGTATGTCGGATGACTTGAGCGTAGTAGAAAAGTTTTTCAAAGAGATCCTAATAGACCTCATGGATGAAAAGGTGATGTCCGCAGGCATACAAGATTCATCGATGTGAGGAGTGGAAGCATCCTCGTCGACTGCGCAGCATCGGTCTAGCCGATCCACTACTGAGAAACGTAGCAAGCATCGTGATGACTTGGTGAATGTGAAGATCATCCCATCTATCATGCCTGACTATATCATGCCTCTGGCTGGCACAATTAGTCGTGACAATGTCCGGAGGGACTTCGACTACACCTTGATCACTGTGTACCTCCCGAAGGGGATACGCGCAGTTGGACTACAGTTGGGATAGATTATGACGTTGAAGATCAGTGACTTGAACTTGGGAGATCACAAGAACCATGGCATGCTCTCCCCACATAAGTATTTGACCAATACCAAGGGGACGAAGTCAAATATCATCCCCCAGCTATGGACCATGGACATCATGAGGTCCACCATATTGAACGTAATGAAGATACCCCATTTTGGAAGGCATCAAGAGGTTAACGTGTGCGTTAAACTCTGGTTGTCTTGATTCCATCGTAGTTATTTGTGGCTGGACAAACGCATCACCGTAGATCCAGCATTGATCCATCAGATCATCGGATTAAGCATGCAAGGACCAGACCCACAAGACTTTTATCCAGGGAAGGCTGTAGATCGTGCCCTGGCACAGAGAATCAAAGACACCTATGGTGATGTGGAGAAGGAGAAGCAAGGCTAAAAGGTAGCTTCCATCCAGAACGACGCAGTGCACCTAGCCTGCCAATTGATCATTGGTAAGATAGTAAGGAAGAACAGACCCACGCAAGTTACGGGGATCGTTGTTGACCTCGCGGGAAAATGAATTGAAGGACTACAAATCAATTGGGTGAGATACCTCATCAACCAATTAGAGAAAGACCGTCACGAATCTCAGGATCAGGGCTATGAGTTCCATTTCAGTTGGTTGTTTATCCTCATTGCCTTCATTGTGTGGGAGATGCTGGAAGGAGCGACCTTCCCTAAGATTGAGCCATCTGAACCCCTAGCTACGAAGTTCACAATGCTCTGGTACTCGAGCGACATGGCTAAACAATGGTAGTCAAACGTGGTGTTCCACACCTATTAACTGTAGTTGAAAAGGGATATTGAGTCTTTCCCTCATGTGACGTCGAACACCCTACACAAGATCAGGCCATTTGTAAAGTTCCGTGCAGATAGACATTTTATTTATATCACTACGCGAGGAGACAAACATAAAGAAGAGCTTCAATCCTACTATAATCTCATTGAGGAGGACATGGAAGAAATAACTAAGGAATGGCCCACAGATTTCCTTATACCAATCGACCAAGCAGAACTGTCTGACCCCGACCTCATCGGTAGTCTTGTGGTCACTCGCGAAGAATATGATGCACCCAACAGTAGAAGGAGGAAAAATAAGGAATAGGTATAGGAGCTTAACAATGCATCAGAAGAGACTAGTTCAGATTCACCTGGAGGAGGACGAGGTGACGAAGTAGACAAAGAGGAGGACAAAGGGGAAGAATATAAGAAGAAGCAAGGAAACGTATCACCACCTAGGGACCCGCTTGATGAAGCTAATACATCCAATAAAAGAAAGGTTTCCCCCACGAAACCTACATCGCGGAAGAAATCAAAAGCCAATAAACCACCACTTTAGACTGTGCTAATGGTGGATGACATCGAACTCATCATCGACACTGTATCGAATACCTGAGAAGACATTCTATAGCGCAACGAAGAAAAACAGGAAACCATGTATGACAGGATTGCGACAGAGTTGAAAGGGGTACAACAATCCCTATATTCTAGCCGCATAGTGTTTACTGCGCCTCCGCCATCAGAAGGAATAGAGTTGGGAGATGAGTCTGCCCAGTTACGCAGATTAGCAGACTCGACAGAATCTCACCTTTGTCATGTCCAGGAGGAAAAGGAACAGGCCACAAAGACCCTGAAGCAAGAAAAGGAGGAAGCCATGGAGCAACACCAGGTTGTGCAGTAAGAAAAAGATGACCTCCAGGCAAAGTTTGTAGAGGATAGAGAGTAGATCTAGAAGGAGAAAGAACAGCTGCTCGCAAAGAATATTGGAGTTAAAGAAGCAGTCACTAGAGAACTTCGCTCTGTGATGAGCTTAGAATAGATGGAATAACACCCAGTGGAGAGTTGGGTGGGGAAGCTTGTTGAAGCCATTCAACAGATCCAACAAAGAGTAGTAGAACTCGAGTTACAAGCAGTACCAAGCACTCTGCAGAAAGTGTGAGACCAAAGAGAAGAAACTGCCTGAAGTGCAGTCTAGAGAATCAAGGCATTGGCCTTAGAATGAAAACAACTCAGCAGTCGAAGTGCATAGACCTACAAGTGCCTTGCAGAGGACCCTGAACTATGGACACTAGAGTCACAGCTCCAGGAGGAAAAGAAGCAAGCAGCAATAGTGCAAGCGCAGTTGAAGCTATTATCAACAGTGGAGAGGATGAAAAGGTCCCAAGAACAGTGCATGGTTCAGTAGCAGGTCCATGCCATCTAGAGCAAGGTCATGGAAGTGATTCAGAATCTCCAGCCAATGCAGGATGCAGCTTGCACACTTTTTGAGGAAATTGAAGGACGAGGTGCAGAAATGGAACAAGTGGTCACCACAGTAGAACAATGCTTAGAAGGACCTGTGACTGAGAAGGATATTCAGGAGTTCGCTGAGCAGGAGGCTCTAGCCAAGCAACAGGTCGAGGCAGCTTGAGCCAAGCTCAAGGCCTTCGAGGTAGATTTACCCAGATCAGAGTGACTCGGGATGAGTCATAGGTGATTGGTGGGGGAATGTTGTCCCTTGACCAAGTTTTGGAGAACCTTGGTCATGTTTGACCATTTTTGGGACTTCAAGCTGGTCGAAGGCAGAGCGCAAGGAAAATTGGAGATCACGGGATCTTGCCCCCTTTTTAGGGATTTTTAGGTTTAGGGTTTATGTAACATGTATGGGATGTCGACCCATAGGTTTACCCATGCCTTGGCCCCTTTTGTAATGTATAAATAGAAAGCTAGGCGATGTAAGTAAAGGGAGAGATGTGGTGCTAAGTGCTATATTGTGCTGAGTGCAAGTTATGTAAGTATTTGGATCTATGTGATTGAGTTATCTTTGTGCATACTATGTGCATGAGAACTTGCATAGCTAAGTGCAAGTGATTGTAAAGAGGCTTTGTGTTGTGATCTGACTCGGGGAAGGAGGATCTGGCGAGGTGCGTGCATATCTCCTGTCATATGCGGAGTGGGTTTTGATTCTCTATGGATGTAAGGAAATTGACAGAAGATAATAAAGAAGACGAAGAGTTGGTGTACGTAGCCCCATGCTAGGGGTGAACCACGTATATCATGTGTTATGGTTTCTTTGTGCATTATGGTTGTTATTTGAGTTATGCTTAGTATAGAAATATATGTTAGATGCATATGATATAGTAGCTTAGTGCTTAGTAATGTGAATGAATACTAGATCGGATCTATTTCTATATGCTAAGTGCTTGGATGTGTTAGATCTTGTTGAATACTACGTTGTTCTGTAATTAGGGTTTTCTCATGTGAACTGAATAAGGGATAAATAATAATGAATGTTAACTGTTAAGTGCTCTGTTAAGTATTGTAATCACATATCTGTGTCCCAGCTAGGTTGCAGACACTCGAGTCCTGCAACCCCCCCTGCCTCTACCTCAGGTGAGACTTCATCTACTTCGCAGGTGTTACTGAAAGGGCCGGTAGTTAGGGTTTTGTTGGTGCGTTGTTGAAGCATTGAACCCTGGGTCTGCCCCTGTGCCAACACCTTCATATGAGGGTGGGGATGGGAGATGGATATTACAGTTTTCCCTAATATCCCTCTCCACCCTCATCCCTGAAAACTAATATCCCTCTCCACCCTCATCCTTATCTAGTTACACCATAAGTTGGTATCCTTCTAATATTCTTAGGTTTTGTGGCCTAACTTCAAAGATTACTTTTCTTGAGTTGATCCAACAACCTTATCTAGTTACAACATAATTTGATATCATACTCATATATTTGGTAGATATCAATTATTTTACACAACCTTATTTGCATACATAATAGATTAACCATACATATTAAAAGATGCATATCTCCTTTGTTAAGATTTATTTGAGTTTGTATGTACATGGATACCCCATGCTCACATCCTCATGACAATCCATGTAGATAGGGTTTGATAAGACCTCACTAGACTTTCATTTTTTTCCTTAATCCATATAGATATGAAAAATATTTCCCTAATATCTCCCCCTACCCCCATCCCCCACCCTCATGTGAGGGTGGGGTACAAGGAGACATTAAAGAAAATTTTACACACTCATATGAGGGTGGGAGTCGAGAAGAGTGGGGCAGGGAGGGATATCAAGGAATAAAGCCTTCCCTAACATCTCTCCTCATCCCATTAAAGTTTTCCCTAATATATCCCCAATGGAATTGGATTGGGGAAGATGTTAAGAAAATATTTATTAAAATTATCCTTAATATGCTCCACACCCCATCCTTATATGAAAATAAAACTTTACTCAACTTTCATTCTTTTTTTTTTCCCTTTTTTTCATTGATTTTTTTCTTTAATAAAAATTCTAAAAATTATACTTTTACAATGTTAAGATGTACTTAACTTTAACACTATATGATTTTTTTAGGATTTGTATGCTTGCTTTTACAATATTAAGATCTACTTAACTTTATAT
>JASDQU010013750.1:70641-90401 GCA_032191745.1 Picea mariana
GGCATGCAAAACGGACGTCCGGAGCTCTCAGAAATGGTCCGACAGCATCTCCTCCTCAAAAGCTTCTCTGCCTCAAACTGGCTTTGTCTTGGCTTCTCCTCAGCATCATTCTGCTCTGAATGCCCTCAAAGTTGTCCCCCAATGCCTCAATCAGGCCTTGGTTATATAGTTGGGAAGGTAGTTTCTCATCTCCAACTTCCTCCCAAAAATTAGGCTCCAAAAATGCCCAATAACTCCCAAAAATGGAGTAATTACATTAAAAATGGGCCTAATTACATTTAAAACTCAAAAAGTGGTTATAAAACCCACTTTAAACTATAATATAGTTATAAATCGGGCTTTAGCCCCTCCATCCGCACGCGTGCCCCTTTTACTGGTCATATGCATATTCATATGGTCGAGCGCTATCCCTTGGGCTATGCGCTGGCCCCCTTTGCACTCGGCTCTTGGTCACTTGAAAAACACATAGGACCACGGGCTTACGGGCATAACCGTGGTTGTTTGTTTAACGGTTTAAACCGCCCAAATGGTATACATTACGCCCCTTTTTGGTGGTCGGGACTCCCGGTCATATGGCGGTGTCATATGACATACGCCACGGGCTATGCATTGTAACCAACTCCCGCGCACAAATCTGTATATCAAAAGGGTCATATGGCAATACAATGGAATCGCGGGTTGGGGCTAAGCCCCGGCCCGACCTCCCCGCCAATTACAAAATAATTCAAATTCAAATGGATATTAATCCACTTACATAGCAAGCAACAAACTATGGTGTATTGGTCGGGCGGACTGTGTTAAGGCGTTATGAGGTGTGGGAGGTCCCGGGGTCGAACCCGTGGACTCCAACAATTTTACATAAAACCCATTAACCAAACAATGAGTGACACGTGGTGCCCTCGGATTGGGCCACGTGTCCTCATACCATTGGCCACCAAAGGACACGTGTCAGCTCCGGATTCGACAACTGTCAACCAACCAACATATGCCACGTGTCCATCGCTGATTCACCCACGTCACTGGCCACTTGTCAACCGTGCCACGTCATCGTACGGTTGCCACGTCAGATGATGACGTCATCCGTGCCACGTGTCACCCTTCCAGTGGTGACACATGTCACCTTCGGATTGGCCCAACTGTGTTCCAAAAAGTCCAAATCTGCTTGCCACATGTCATCCCCTGGAGCTGCAACGTGTCGTTGTACGGACCTGCCACGTGTCGCCTGTACGGACTGCACAGTCAACAATTTTTTTTCCCTGTTTGACTTTTCGGACAGAATGCGATATCTTCTCCATACGGACTCTGTTTGACAAAGTAAATATACCACCGGAATCAGGAAGACGAGACGGATGCAATGGTGTTGGGTTTGTTAGATTCTGAGCACTTTCATTTTTGAGCATTTTTCAAGCCCTATCAGGCTTCTGAATCCGATTTCGGATCACCTACTTACCTGGGGCATGGGCCCTGAAGAAGTCATGTGACCTGGATGTGAAGTTGGAGAAGAGATCCATCTACCGATAGTGGCATATTCCTCTCGTCTAATGTTGCCAAATAGTACCTTTCCTTATCAAACTTCTTCCTAATGATGTAAGGGCCAACCCATGAATTTTTGTCTTTCTATTCATATCTGGGCTTTCCATTTCTTTTTTCCCACATGAGCACAATGCTTACTTCATTGAAATCGATGCAAGTTGTACTCTCATCATGTGGAGGATCTGTGTGGACTGTATCTTCGATGAATTCTTCATGTTTCTCATCTTATTTCTTCAAAATTTGGATAGACCATGGTTCCTTCCCATGGTATTTTGCAAGTTTCTCTTTGTATTGATATTTCCATGGAATAAGTGTGTCTATGGATTCTTCCTGCATAAAGGGTAGCTCAGATGGAGCATACTCAATGGTATGTGGGATCACATCATAATTGCATTCGATGGTGTAATCAAGACCATCAGTATCCATAACATGTCTATCAACTTTATCTCGATTGTATAGTATCTGCAAAGTGCCATATCCCATAGGAATGTGTGCATGGGTTAGATCCATGCGAAGGAAACCCCCAAGAGCAGTAGACCAACTCCTGGATAAGAGAATCCTCCAAGAATATAGAACATCAATCACTACTATGTCCATGAGAATGTTGATATGTGGAAAATCAATCAGGAATACCTCAATGTCCTCACATACCCCGAGAACTTTGACCTTTTCGGAATCAATACCACAAACATTTCCATAAGGTCAGGTTATCTTCAAACCAAGTTGTTTCATTACCTTGAATGATATGACATTTTTTGAGACCCCTGAATCAAGCATGCAGTTGTTCAAGTGGAGGCCTTTCATTCCTAATGAAATATAGAAAGGAGGGTTATTGTCCCTTGGTCGATCGAGATACATAGTATTCAAAATGATGGGAGGGTCCTCCTTCTCGGTTGGCACCTATAAGAATTTCAAAATTTCCCTTTTCACAGAAGTGATCTTACACATATCTGTCACTGGGACCGTCATATTCAGTTTTACAAACATGCTTGCAACATCTATATTTAATTGAATGTCATATGTAAGAGTTGTCTTAGGAAGAAACTCACATATCGGTGGTGGAGGTGGTGGAGCCAACTTTTTTGTTGATGAAAGAGCAGTATCATGCTTTGATGGAGAGGATGACGCTATATTTCTTCTAGTGTAGGTCAGAATTTAATTCCTACTTAATTCCTTCTTATGATCATCTCTCAATGTATTTAAGGCCCTGAGTCTCCCCTCTCTTTCTCCTATTCTTCTGGATTCATTGATATTCTCTTGGGTAACTTGTTCATCGTCAATATTGTAAATCATATCAATAAATTTTATATCATCGGGATAATCTTCATCTTGTCTGGTGCACTCATCTTCTTTGTGGGGTTCTTGGCATGGGAGGCACCAAGCTTCTATATCAACTATCTCAACAGGTTTTCAAGTAACTGGGGCCTTTGCCTCTTGTTGAGGTCTTGGTTTCTAACTGATGGAATCTCTCTGTAGTATGGAAAACTGAGGTCTAGGAGAAGATTGATTTCTTTCCACTATAGTCATATGGTTAATAAGTTGATTTTTCACCTAGAAAAATTGAGTATTCATTTGGTCTATCTTCTGAGTCAGGAGAGCAATCAGATCATGAACATTATTGTTGGAAACCTTCATTCTTTCTTCTACCTTGGCACGAAGGTACTGAAAAGGTTCTATTTTTGAATCAAGAACATTCTCTTCAATGTTGATACTAAACTATTTAGCCTTTGCCAATGATGTGGGATTTTTATCTTTGAGAATGTATCAAAAATGTCCTTCAAAAGCATTCATGTAGAGGAGATGTACTGACGATGTTGTAGGACGGAAATTTGTTGGAATTTGATTGCACAACCTATGGAATATGGTAATGAATTCCTTTACTGTTTCATTCTCTTTTTTCTTTACTTGATTGAGCTAAGTCCCAAGTGTCCCATCATCTGCCTTTTTCAACCATCTTCTCTTGAATAAGTTGGAAAAGGCATCATAAGACGTGAGATGATTATCAGGGAGTCCTATGAACCAATCAAGGGCTTCTTCAGTCAATGATGAATAAAATAACCTCATGGCCACCTCTTCATGTTCAATACCTGCATTGTCCATGTCCCAACCCATGACATAAATGTGGTCCTCAACAAGTATCACATTGTTTCCTGAGAACTTTGGAAACCACTTGTTGACTTCTTTTGGCATTGTATTAGGGTAACCTTGGATATTGGCCATGTTAAGGGGTGTGTAGAGGTCCTTTTCCCAAGGGTAAGCCATTGGAACAAGAGGAAGGGTATTATGGAAAAGGGTTTTAACAACGGGAGACTTGAGAGGAGGTTGTATTTGGCAAACCTTAGAAGGCTTGAACCTCCTAAGGGGAAAATGTTTGGGGAAGGAAGGTTTCTCGGAAGGTGGATTCACCAGATGAGTTTCAATATGATCTCATCAAGTAAAATGGAAATGGAATGTATCTTAGGTGGAGTCATCAGGCAAGCTAAGGGAAAGGATTTGGGATAGCTTACCAAAGTGTTGTCAGGGTACAAAGAAGATTCAAAATATTCCTTGGAAACAACGCCAAAATGTTATAGCACAAGTTGTAGGTTGGGAAAATCCCGAACCAACCATCAAATAAAGTGATACAACTTGGGAATCTTGCACCCAATGTCACCTCGATGGAGGTCCCGCACTTAAAGGGTGACTAGGTCACTCTAGGGTGGCGAGCTCGGTGAGCCTAGGGGGAATGAGATGTATATGAATGGATATGGAAGTGACACCCCTAAAATTCAAGTCTAAAAGGAAAGAGAAGTGGAAATAGATGCTTTGAAATTCAAGTGATTGTTTCCCTAATGGTGTAGTACCTCTCTAGATGATTGTACCCGCCCGAGACCCAAGAAAATCCAACTTGCAATGATATATGTTAGTGTGGATCAACAAGTTAAGATTGATGACCCTAATTTGCAGCAGTATATGATAGTTTATATCAGCAAGTAAGACATTCAAATCAACATGTAAAGCATAATATCAATCAACAATATTATCAATGAAGATGGCAATCAATTATGACTGAAAAAATGGCACTTTGAGGCTGAATAAAACAAGTCATTACTTGTATTTTCTGCATAAAATTGCAGCCTTATGGCTGTAGACTTCATTCAATTTTATCAGCAAATTACACCAAAAAAATGCCAGCAATTACCCCAAAAGGTGTGCCCTAGTTAATAGATTTAGTGTGCAAAATTTAGGAGCTAGTCTAGGGTTAGTTTAGGAGTTAAGAGAGAATTAGTAGCCAGGGTTATGCAGCCCTAATGGATATAGGTTAAAGTTTGTAAAGAAATTAAAGTAGTGGGAGAGAGGGGACACCCTAGTAGGGGAAGATCCCTCTCAATGTGGCAAACCAACTACAAGCAAGAGACCTTTCAAAAGACAAAATTTCACATTTTCCAAGGCAATGATTTTATATCTCCAATGAAAAAAATAAATGACTCGTTATCCACAAAATGGGGATAACAGATCCAATGATCAACATTTTTCTTCTTTTTTACCATCCGATCGTGCTCTTATTTTGATCCAATGATCAACATTGTTCTTCATTCTTTATTTTTGATTCCTGCAACTGGTATAGAGGGATACTTATCTAGATGATAAATCCATATTAACCCTTGTTGACATCAATGACAACATAACACCATGTCCAACATTCTCCCCCTTTGGCATTGATGGAAACAAATTAAAATCTCTTTATTTTAACTGAGTTTTATTGTGTATTCTCCTACTTTGACATAAATGACAGAAGGGACATTTTTATGCTCCCCCTAAGGTTTTACCCCCCCTATCCATGTACTACTTTTCTGAGGAAGCTTGTGCAATTTAAAAATATAAGGACATGTCTCCCATTATCATAAACCAATCTAATAACATGTTCTACAACGCCTTCATCTTCACTTTAAACCTGTTTGACTCCCCTTGTCAAAGATTCTCCTTCTACAATATATCTTATTGCTACTAATCCTAGACAATCAAGACCTTTCAAGAGAAACTGGACCTTTTCAACACATGTCAAACCAATGCCCTACCACAGTCCTTTGACTCTGCAGAAACAAACTTCAACTTTTTTCCCTTAGAAACAAGATTAACTTTCTCATTTCATATGTTGTTATGTTGTTGCCTCAAATACTTAAGGCATGCCATGATGCTTAAGCTATAATATTCTTCTAACCAGGTTGTTTCAATGATGCACTAGATATCCTTTAATTTGTTTTTCCCTTTATCTTCCTTTACGAGTGTGCTAAGATTATACAAATGCTACTCAATAACTACCTTCATTTGCCTTCTAGACCGGTCCCAATTTCTTTATGAAACTAGTTGTCTATTCACTCATTTGTAACCCAAGAGCCTCTTCATTTTTTTGTTGTCTCAAACAGTGGTATGGTTCAGTTCCCATACAATCATAGCTATCTTCTTCACATTCAAATATTCTTATGCTTATATTTCTTCTCAAATAGGAGTAATTATGATATTAATGTCGTTGTCTTGTAGCTCCTCGAACCATGACTTTTGCTCAATAACCTCTTATTTTTTGTTGTAAGAGTCCTCTTCATAAGTTTCTCATTCTTGTTTTTTTGTAAATACCATCATCAAAGAGAATTTTGGTTGTTTTATGTGACTTAACAAGGTTGATAGTCTTATTAAATCTTATCCAATTGCTGAAGGTTTCATCACAGTTCGGGTTGTTCATTCATCTTTATGGATGGATTTCAAGGAGTTGTCATGCCAAAATATTCATTGTTGATTTTGAACAGTACTCATAGGCCTTCCTTGATTATTCATACCAAAAAAAGTTTGTAAATGTCTTCCATTGATATTAGTTTGTAATGCCCAACAAGAATGGTCAAATTTGTCATCAAGTTTTGCTTCACATTCAATTCATGATACTGAGATTTCAGTAAGTCCTTCAATCCATTCCTTCCTTTTGTTCGTATTTTCTGTTGAGGGGGAGTTTAGTATATCATTAAAATAAAATTGAAAACCTTCCAAGATCATTTCTCAATTATACTAGTTGATCTACATTTGGGAGTTCATCATCACCACCATTGTTTTGTGCAACAAAATCTTCTTCATCTTAGTCTTTTTCTTTTTACATTTTTCTTTCAGTGGCTAATGGATTATTGATTTGCAGGACATCATCAAGATCTACAAATGTGTCATATTCTTCTTTAGGAACCCCTCTTTCTTGAGATTGACCCACTTCATATGTAATACTCTGATTCTCGCATTCCTTATTTGGAATTTCACCCATCATTCTCCTATTATCAACTTCATCAATTTCAGGTGCAATATCTTCATTCTCTTTCTTTTCATATTTTCTTCTCCATGTCTTCTTATAATCTTCTTGAATGTTGGAGATATTTGTCTTCATGGAAAGTCTAGACTCATTGGTTTTATGACCATAATTGTTGCATTTCCAACATTCAACATTGYAATATTGTAAAGGAGAAAATGAAYTATASTTTTTATTTCTTTGATTATTTGTATTCTTGTTGTTCTTATAGTCRCGTCTTTGAGGAATTTTATTATTGTTATTTCCATAAGTTCTACAATCTATCGCTTTATGCCAAAAATTATTACAAGAGAAGCAATATCCAAGAAAGAGATGTTGATACTTTTTGGGGAAAGTTCTTCTTGTAATTGTATTCCATCTGAATTCATTTTMTTTTTGTAGATTTATGTTGATTAGAAACATTMTTTATCTTGTTTTCTTTCTGATTGAAGGAGCTTTGAAAGGCAGCTGCATAACTTTTTGGATTTTTGTCAGATTCCTGAGATGTAGAGTTAGATCATTTKTTAGACTTATTTTGATCATATCACGGTCCTGTCTTATTGCTTGATGACCTTTGACTATTAAGAATAACATCCAATATTCTTGAATTGTTTTCAAATCTTTATTGTTTCTTTTCTTTCTCAAGTTCCCCTTTTAGAAGGATAATTTCAGCCTCTAGCTTTTCACATTCTTGTTGTTTTTCATTGAGTTGATTTAAAATACTTCTTCTATTCTCTTAGCTTCTTGGAGTTGAGTCTTTAAATCAATAATAATTTGTTACATTTTCTTAAGGGTTTTTGAAAGTTCATTTTCTCTTAATTTTTGTACGTATTCATATTCTAGTAGTTGTTCTCATAATGATTTATTCTTCTTTTTTATATTTTCTTAGCTCTTCAAGGGAACTAATAAGTTTTTATTCAAGGTATACTTCTCCTTCAACTTTAGAGTTTCCTTAATCTTCATTTGGAGGTTCTATGCCCATTAATAGAAGCTCAGTTTACTCATCTTCACTCATGTCAGATGAACTATTGTCTTCTTTGGAGTAGAAGTTTTTATTTTTCTTGTAGAATTTATTTTTGTATTGGGTTTTATCCTTTTTATGGTCTTTTTGGTTGTAATCTTCTTCGTCATCATTATCCTCTTGTTTGGGATAGGGACATTTGTTATCAAAGTGTCCAATTTTTCCACAGTTGAAGCATTTGAAGGGTAACTTCCCTTTGTATTTTCCATACCATTTCTTTAGTTTCCTTATAAATTTGGTCTCTTCTTCATCTGATATGTCTAAGTGATTTTTATTTGGCACATGCTCATGTTTCTTTATTGTTTTTTATGCTTTTAAGGTTGTTTCCATTTTTGATGACTTTTCTTGCTCAGTTCTCATTTCATAGTCTATAAGAATCCCATGAAGTTCATCCATTGTAATGTTATCAAGGTATTATCGATCTTCCAAGGTAGATACCTTGGCATCATATCTCATTGGTAATGATCTCAACACCTTTTGGAAAATAATCTTGTCTTTTAGCTCATATCCCAATGCTCTGATTGAATTGACTATTTCATCCACTATTTGAAAATATTCTGTAGTGTTTTCTTCCTCTTTCATCTCCAGACTCTCAAACTGCCCTCTATATGTTTGAAGTTTTGCTTGCTTAACTTTTCCATCTCCTTCATAGATGACTTTCAGTTTGTCCCAAATTTCTTTTGTTGATTTACAATGCATCACTTTTAAAAATATGGGGTTTTCTAATCCATCCAGAATTTCATTAACAACCCTTGAATTATCATTGCAAAGTTTCTTTGCAACAACATCTAAAGGTGCAGTAGTTCATGCAGTGTAACCATTTACCACAGATAGCCAAACATCACATCCAAGAGCCATCAAATAAATTTTCATCCTTATACTCCAAAATGCATAATCATTTCCTTTGAACAATGGTGCTCTATTGGGGGACATTCCTCCTTGTTGATCCATTAGATTTCTCATAATTTTCCTTGAAGTGGTTAGACTGTGGTGAAGGAACCTGCTATGATACCAATTGTTGAAATTTTTTCCAGTACTAAGAGGGGGGTGAATCAATATTGCTTCTTTTTCAATATTTTTAATAATAATTAATTATTAAACTTATCAATCACACCAATTGATCAACAAGAATGTACTAAAAACAAAAATTAAATATAAAAATTACAAAAAGTACAAGTTACAATGTGTAGGAGACACCAATCTCTCAATTTTTGAGCACAAAATCAAAGAGACACCAATCCCCTGTTTAGAGAACCAACTCTAGGAAGCACCAACTTGAGGAAGCACCAACTCCCTTGTTTTCAAACACCAACTTGAGGAGGCACCAACTCCCTTGTTTTCAAGGACCAACTTGAGGAAGCACCAACTCCCTTGTTTTCAAGCATCAACTTGAGGAAGCATCGACTCCCTTGTTTCAATATTCAAATTTGGAGGACCCCAATCCTCCCTTCCACCCTCCCTTCATGTGTATGTTTCAGGTTTTATATACTTCCTTGGACTCTGATTTTGTTTTTTATCTTCTGAATTAGACCATAGAGATATCTTCCTTCCACCATATTTTTGGGTTTATATAGTCTTCCAACGGGTATAAAATTTGAACCAATGTGTCTTTTAATAATGTATCATTGCACCTCTTTATTTATTTAATAATATTGTTGTTTTAATAACAACTTTCTTCCTTATTATTTATTATTTTTCTTCTTCAATATCTTTTTAAATTAATAATCATATTCTCAATTCACATTGGTAAGCCAGGCACTTTTCTTGGAGTATTTTCCTTTCAATGGTTATCAGATTAACAATTTTGTATCCCTGATGTTGAGTTCTTCAATCCATAGGACCGACGTTTGTCACCAACAGATTTATTAATATGTATGAGATTACTTCTTACCACTCGTGGTATCCCTTTTAGTGGCACGAGAAATCAGAATGATTTTAAAAACCCGTTATCGGGGTATCCACGTTCACAGGATGCTACTACATGTCTACTATGGTAATTTACAAAACACCTATGAAGATGCCAACCTTCTTATTAACCTATTCTCCCTTCGACTCTCCACTGTAGATTTATCATCCCGATGAATGGTCAGATCTGAACCTCCCACAATATTTATTGCTCCTTGATCCGACGGATGGGTTTTAATCAGGCATTGAGTGGACAATCCTAGCTTTCCTAGGCGCTTTAGATAGATCCATGGTTTGGATTTAATCAACCATTGAGTGGACGGTCCTCATTCATTTCAAACATGGAATTAACTTAGAATTATTTTATGTGATGGTTTCACGGACTCACGTGTCTTCATTTTCATTGCTTATCTTGGCATTTAATTAGATCGACAGTTCAGATATAATTAAGTGTTGAGTGGACGGCCTTGGTTTATCTAGACGCTTTAGACATATCTACGGTTTGGATTTAATCAACCATTGAGTGGATGATTCTTATTCATTTCAAACACTTAAAATTATTTTGTGTGACGGGTTCACAGATTCTTGGACTCGCATACTCACATGTCTTCTCGGGTGTCATCAAAATGCACGCCCAACTTCCACAACTTCCAAGATGAACCTATACTCAGAAAAAAAAATTAAGTAATTTTTCTTGGGTTCGTAAACTCTCAGACTCATGGACTCATATATATTCTCATGGGGGTGGGGGGAATAGTAGAGAAAACATATTACTCTAAAACTAGGCAGGAAGGTCAGTCATTATATTTGTGAAAAAGAAAAGACCAATCAACATTGAGGAAAGTGTTGATTTTTCACTTAAGCAATTAACTTGTTTAGAATTATTTTACTTATTAAACCATTAGCACAATAATTGCATATAAAGGATAACTGAAATAATAACATTCACAATCTGCATAATATTTACCATGGGAAAACCCCCTAAGGGGAAAAACCCAACAAACTTCTTCAATATAGATTTTCCAACCAAGAACAATGATTCTCTCCAAGAGAGAACTAACAAAGTAGAAGATCCTCCTCTAACCCTTGACTATGGAAGAGTAGAACTAACAAAGTAGAATATCCTCCTCTAACCCAAAACCCTCCACCAAATCACCTCCTCATTGTAGGTGTCTTCCTCTAAAACTTGCGCACTTTTCTTCTTGGCTGCAGAGCTAGTGAGTGTGCAAATGAGGTGTTGGCCTCCCTTATAAATAGTGATTTGGCTAGCCTAAAATTAGGTCTGGGACGACCTGTTACTTTACCCTTTTATTTTATGTATTACATGTCAAGGAACATTAGGGATGACTTTTACAAAGGCACAATAGGGCATAATTAACAAATATAATATAATATTATTATTTAGGGTTTTTCTTGGTCAAATACAATAAGGATATCTTCTGAAGCTACTCAATATTCAAACTCCTTCTTAGAAAGGAAGGTATTCTTCTTGTCACGGTCATCATCACTACTTCTATGCATCTGCATACTTGTCCATTTTCTTGTTGTCAATCACAGATCTATATATCATAAGAAGTTATGCAGTTTTCACCAGCCTTTCGTACTGGAGTAACATACCAACTTGCATTGGGGTAGTGTACCATATTGCGTTGGAGTTACCAACATGTGTTGTGGTAGTGTACCAGCCTATGTTGGGGTAGTGTATCATCCTACATTGGAGTTACCAACCTATGTTGGGGTAGCATACCAACCTGTGTTGGATTAGCGTACTAGCTCGTGTTGGTGTTACCAACCTGCGTTGGGGTAGCGTACCAGCTTGTGTTGGAGTTAACAACATGCATTGGGGTAACGTACCAACTTGCATTGGGGTAGCGTACCAGCCTACATCGGAGTTACCAACCTGTGCTGGGGTAGCATACCATCCTGCGTTGGAGTTACCAACCTGTGTTGGGGTAGCGTACCGGCCTACATTTGAGTTACCAACCTGCACTGGGGTAGCTACCTCTACTAGGGATCCCATCACTCTCTGCTAGGGATCACATCACTTCCCTCTACTAGGAATCTCATCATTTCCCTCTACAAGGGATCACATCGCTTCTCGCTACTGCGGAACACATCAATCCCCCCTACTGGGGAACACATCACTCCCTCTCATGAGGGAAAGACCACACCAAGCTCATCTCTGAAGTATTCAAACTTCTCTCTTGACAGAGGCTTAGTCAACACGTCTTCTACCTGCTCGTCAGTAGGAACATACTAGATCTTTAATGCTCCCTTATGTATCATATCTCGGATATAATGGTACTTGATCTCGATATGCTTGGACTTGTCATGACACACTAGGTTTACTAACAACTTTATGCAACTCTGGTTGTCATAAAAGATATAGGTTTCCTCCAACTCAAGATCAAACAATTATGCAATCAACTTCTGAAGCCACACTGCTTCACCACAAGCTGACCATGTTTCCACATACTATGCCTTTGCGGAGATGAGTGCCATATAGGTATGCTTCTCACCGAGTCATGAGATCACAACTAATCCCATACTAAAGCAATATCTTGATGTAATTTTCTAGTCTATGACACTACATGCCCAATCTGAATCTGCAATCTTATCTCATACTCTGAGATATATCTGGGTCCATAATCGATTGTACCCTTTAGGTACCTCATCACATGTTTTTCCATAATCAGGTGAACATGTATTTCACCACAAAACATATATCTTTCCTCATGTTCTTCGAACCAAATTTGCACATCACATCGTACCAACTTGGTACACTTGCTTAGTTGCAACTCAATCAACACAATCATGTGTTCTCTCTATGTGCTTTATGCAAAGCACTATCTATCTCATTGTCTGAGATTATGTCCTCTATTCTCTTCACAACTTGTTCCTTCTAGAACTGGGACTCTATGCTTGCAGCTACTTTTTATTAAACTGAGAATGACTACTTCATTCTCACTATAGCCACTAAACTCTGGAGTATCTCCTCTACTCCATTACGATAACATATTCATTTTCTCCCTATGAACCTCATACTGCACCGGATTCTTTTAATGGAAAATGATTTTTCTATATATATGTCTTCATATTATTGGAGCACGTGTCTCGTCATAGTCTTCTGCCTCTTGTTAGGAGAATCCTTTGGAAAAAATTAGGATTTGTACATCTCTATGAATGGTCCTGGGGAGGTTTCTCCTCCTTACTAGATCGTGAAATTTGAATCCCTCTGAACTCTAGCTCCTTCTGCGCTGGTACTTGGTGGGGTTGCCTTCCTCACCATTGGTGGATCCATTTGCTCTTCATGATATGGATAGTCAATGATATATGGCTTTGCATATTTCAAAGTGTCATTGGACCATGTTGGTCTCTTCCTGATTACTGCAATGATTCTAGGTAGGCCCTTCTAGCTCTACTAACTTTTCTTGATGATTGAAGAGTGATCAATTTTCTCCATCTGACACTGGGGGTAACACAATCTCAAATACAAGGATTGACATACATGCTCCTTCTGAGCCTTGACTTCTTCTAAGTCTACAATATACTCAGAGGTTCTACAAGATATGCTTGGTGCTGGATACCAAGTCTTAATATGGAAAGTTGAGTTAGACTTCAAACGAAATATGTTTTCTGTCAAGGTGGCCTTAGTATCCATTGACCAAGTATTTTCATTTGGAAATTGCATAACACTGTGAGTTCTATTCTAATGTGTTCATTTTACCATAGATAATGTCACATCATTGTCACCCAACCATAGGCATTTACATATGCCACCTCTGAGCACATAAACTATTTCTTGATTTTAAATGAGACCTTGTTGGATTCACATACCAGGGATAATGATCCAACAAGCTAAGATAAAAATGCATAAAATCTAATGTTAATAAAATTAAAACTGAAATCAAATATGAAGGGTGCATACCTAGAGTGTGCATTTGTCAGATTGCTTGCTTGATTTGTATGATGTCTAGATGAATAATGACACTTCTTCACAACTTGTACTTGACCGTCATGATACAACAATTCTCCATCTCTTTTACTTCCTCAAGTTTTAATGTGGGAAGAAACAAGATACAACTATCAATATCACTTAATATGAATCAAGTGCTTCGAAAGTGCTATTTCCGATATTGTTGAAGATATAGTTCATCTAGATCATCTTCTTTTGTTCTTTTTCGATCAAGTTCATCTTCGCCTGGGAAATTGGCATGATGTCTTTTAAACTTCCTAGTTTTATCTTGGTTATTTGCTTGGAGACAATTTATTGCAATATTTCCTATCTACTGGAAAATGAAGCATCTGAAACTTGAGATATCTTTATGAGAATCTTGTCCTTTATGAGGATTCTAAAATCCTTTGTGAGAGTGGACTTCTTTCATGTTCTTTCCTTTTCTTGCATGAGTTGTTAGCGCTTGTTCTTCATTTATTTCTATATTTTCCTTTCTTGCCTCTAATATGGCTTCTTCTTGAGTATAGTCTTCCCACAGCCTTCTGAGCTTAGTTAACTTTCTTCTAGAGCATATCCCTTGGATGAAGAATTCCCAAGAATTTGGAAGACCATTTAATGTGGTCATCATTATCTCAGTTTCTTCGACTTAGTCTCCAATAGCTTCAAGGTGTTCTTTAATATGGGACACTCTTGTGAAGTAATATTGTATGGTTTCTAAATTTTGCATCTTTACATTCTTGAGTTGTGTCCTCAAGGTCATTTTCCGATTGATGTTCTTGCCTTCAAATAGACGGGATAAGGCATCCATCATTTTCTTTTGGGTTTTTTAATGTTGAAACATGAGGAATCAAATGGTTCTTGATGGAACTGGCAATGATCCTCTTTGCTTTGATCAAATCCTTCTTATATTTGGCTTTGGCCTCATATCCCTCTATCTCTTCAATATATTGTTCAACAAAACTTACAATGTCATTCTCTTCTAGAATGAGCATCACTATGTACTTACATGCTCAGAAATAATTGGCTCCTTCAAGATTTTTTCCAAGCTTGGTATTGGTAGTCATCTTGCTCGGAACAAGTAAAAATAATAAATAAATTTTCAATAGGAGGATCTTATACCTTACCAGAGATATTATTGAGTCAAAGATGAAATCTATCAAAAAATATGCAGCAGCTGCAACCAGACCTAGGGTTTATGAGGAAACCCTAATTTTTCAAATTGTGAAACCTTGAGTTCTGATCCAGGGAATGGATTCAACCTGCCTAGATGAGTTCCTAGGTGTGGTTACTTTCTCCAACGTCCTTCTTATATAGGGAAAATGTCACACTTAGGGTTTATGCAGTTGTAGGTAGTTGCAGCAACTGCAACAACAGTTGAAATTTTATAAAATTTTGTCAAACTGAGAGTTTATGCACATGAGGAGGTGCGCTAGGGTTAGGAGGGTCTCCCTAATATATTATCTTCTTCAACAATTTCTTCTATGTTGTGAAGATGCCTTCTTCCTGGCTCGCTCTGATACCATGTTGATTTTTCACTTAAGTAGTTAACTATTTTAGCATTCTTTTACTTATTAAACCATAATCACAATAACTACATATAAAGGATCATTGAAAGAATAAAATTCACATCATGCACAAGATTTACCCTGGGAAAACCCCCTAAGGGGAAAAACCCAGCAAACTTCCTCAATACAGATTTTCCAAACAAGAACAATGCTTCTCTCCAAGACAGAACTAACAAAGAAGAAGATCCTCCTCTAACCCTTGACTAGGGAAGATTAGTGCACCACTTAACCAAGAGATATCCAAAATATAGACCAAAACCCTCCACCAAGTCACCTCCTAGTTGCAACATTGTCTTCCTCTAAAACTTGCGCCCTTTTCTTCTTGGTTGTAGAGCTAGTGAGTGAGTGTGCAAATGAGGTGTTGGCCTCCCTTATAAATAGTGGTTTGGCTAGCCTAAAATTAGGTATGGGTCGACATGTTACTTTGCCCTTTTATTTTTTGTTTTACATGTCAAGGAACTATAGGGCCAACTTTTACAAAGGCACAATAGGGCCTAATTAACAAATATAATATAATAATGTTCTTTAGGGTTTGTCTTGGTCAAATAAAATAAGGACGTATTCTAAACCTAATCAATCTTCAACAGAAAGAAAGCCAGCATCAAGTGCTTGGAAAGAATGCCAACATCAAGTGATTGGAAGGAAATTCAATCAGTTCGTTAGTGGTACCCATCCAACCCAGGTTTGTTAGCCAGCCAATAGAGTTAGAATCCTAACACATAGAATTAGTGGTAGGCCCAATAGACTTAGCAGTGGGCAAGGATACTTATTGGTATTATTATTAGCAGGAAAGATATGATCTCTCTAGAGAATTATAGGCAAGCAATCTACGTTCTCTCTTTGCTTAGGAATGTTAGGAATGCTTCTAACCTCGATAATTGATCTATCACTATAAAGTGCTTGGAAGGAAAGTCAGTTCTCACCTGTAGATTATGAATTGTTGGTTTTTTCATGGATGTCATCAAAATGGACGCCCAAATTTTGTTGCCTCCATAATGAACCATACTTAGAAATATTTAAGTGNGTATGGGTCGACATGTTACCTTGCCCTTTTATTTTTTGTTTTACGTGTCAAGGCAGTATAGGGCCAATCTTTACAAAGGCACAATAGGGCCTAATTAACAAATATAATATAATAATGTTCTTTAGGGTTTGTCTTGGTCAAATAAAATAAGGACATATTCTAAAGCTAATCAATCTTCAACAGAAAGAAAGCCAGCATCAAGTGCTTGGAAAGAATGCCAACATCAAGTGCTTGGAAGGAAATTCAATCAGTTCATTAGTGGTACCCATCCAACCCAGGTTTGTTAGTATGCCAATAGAGTTAGAATCCTAACACATAGAATTAGTGGTAGGCCCCATAGACTTAGTAGTGGGCAAGGATACTTATTGGTATTATTATTAGCAGGAAAGATATGATCTCTCTAGAGAATTATAGGCAAGCAATCTACATTCTCTCTTTGCTTAGGAATGTTAGGAATGCTTCTAACCTCGATAATTGATCTATCACTATAAAGTGCTTGGAAGGAAAGTCAGTTCTCACCTGGAGATTATGAATTGTTGGTTTTTTCATGGATGTCATCAAAATGGACGCCCAACTTTTGTTGCCTCCATAATGAACCATACTTAGAAATTTTTAAGTGATATCGATAAAATATGATACTTAGCCATTTTTTGATTGCTCAGCGGACTCGCGGAAAGAGATCTAAGTCGTCTAATCATGATTTTATTTTGATCCAATGATCAACATTGTTTCTTTGTTCTTTACCATCTGATCGTGCTCTTATTTTGATCCAACAACCAAAATTGTTCTTTGTTTTTTACCGTCCGATCGTGCTCTTATTTTTATCCAACGATCAACATTTTTATTCATTATTTACTATTGATTCATGCAACTAGTATAGTCGGATACTTTTATGGATGATAAATCCATATTAACCCTTGTTGACATCAATGAAAACATAACACCATGTCCAACATTATCCTCTCCACCATTTAAAGCTCTTCATCCTGGTTCCAATGAGCTATTACACCAAGGTACCCCTCTTAGATAAATTATTAAAATGACAACCTCAGTGCAATCCATTAAATAATGCCCATTAATACTCTCAAATTACAAGAATGGTTGAAATGCAACGAAATGGAAATATGATTGTGTGGGAATGATCTCAATGATGAAAGATGATAAGTGGATCTTTGAAAGCATCATATTACTCCTCCAAGCTTCCCAAGATCACTATTAAACTCAAATTACCCCTTTGGTCAGGATGACATAAACCCATAAGTTCATATACAACTGCAGAGTAAGGGAATCCGAAAATGAGGATATTACAGTCCTTCATTCCCAAATATTGCTTGTCCTGAAGTATTTCCATTGCAACCCTATGATCAACAAGATGAACCAAACTGAATCTGAGAATGATTCTTGGGTTCCAAACCAATATGAAATATGTGGAGCACCTACCGCCCACAATATTGTCCTGCAATGTACTAACACAAGAGGCCTTCTGAAGGCCACCAATCAGTAGAGCAATCAGATACTGTGAAGACGCAGTCCACCCCTCATAGAATTGTCCTCCTAGGAAACCAGTCTAATGCACTATTGAAATGATCTCCTGATAATAAAAATTGACTCTCCCATCTATACGAGCTACCAAATTGTCAAACCATGTAATCCTAGGGTCCCATGCTAGCCTCAGGAAGAAACCACCATGTTAACATTGCGCCACTCTGATCATAATTGTATAACCCTCATGTTTAGACCACATCCTCCACTCCTGAAACCCCAAGCTATAATACTTAGAAGAATCACCCCCACTATTAGGGATCGTATCCTGAAAATGTATCTTAGTGAAGTCCCAAGCTGCAATATCTCTACCAAACTCAATCCTAGGTAGCGGAAAAGAAAATCTTTCCAACCATAACATACAAACCTTACCATATCCCCTCATGCCACTCCTTGAATGAATTTGATTATATAATGTCAAGGGGTTGGTATAGAAGATGTCAACAAAACCATCTCTAAAATCAAACATCCAGGAAAAGACTTTGTGGCTACCAACTGAAAAAGAATCAACGACACTTAATCTCTAAGTGTCAAAGGGAAAATCCCTAATACTCTAGCACACCTAGCCTACTGCACACATCCAAACACCATCTGTAAAATCACCCATAATCAGCCACACCATAACCTTCAAGAGCTAAAAAAACCATGCCCATTGACTGAAATCACTATCAACAACATCTTGTTGGAATTTGCACCTAGATCCCAAATCTTGTGATCGAATCCCATCTCATCATTCGAATCTAAAAGAGCTCCATCATCTCCTCTTGAAGCATCCCAAAAATGAAACGAACCAATAATATGAGTTCTTGGAACCCACATCCAAACTAGAATTCCACTATGTATTGTACCAACCGACTCCAATTGTGCTACACTAATCAACTTTGTGCCAACTAATATGTACATCTCCTGCCAAAATGTATTGAGAGTTGTGATGTCCCGATCATGATCATTATACTCAAGTAACCTGTATAGCCTAAGTTCCTCCCTAAAGAACCACTCTGCTAACTGTGGGGCCTCATACCCTGATCAAGTTTCTAAAATGTAGTCCTTGTCATGCACCTCTTGTAGACTTGTACTGAAACTTGTCGACACACTCTCCCACCTATGTCCTGAAATGAGTGTAGACTTCCATAATCCTACTAGGTGGGTATGCTCTAACTCATTTTGTTGAAAATTCATGCACTCCCTCACATGTCTCCACACATTGTCCTTGAGGCCCTTCCATGAGAACCTCTCTATAATCTACTAGTAAATCTAGAAGTACCCGGGATTCCCTGCCAAGGGTGTATCATGTATAACCCTCATGATATCTTCCCTAAGTGTGGACTCAAGGAATAAATATATGATAGCTCTATATTACACTATATCGTCCACCACTGTGTACATGTCATCTTGAATATGACCATCCATCAACTCGTGTGCAAACCAATCCTTGGAATATTCCACC
The DNA here is from genome assembly GCA_032191745.1 of Picea mariana. Taxonomy (NCBI): domain Eukaryota; kingdom Viridiplantae; phylum Streptophyta; class Pinopsida; order Pinales; family Pinaceae; genus Picea; species Picea mariana. The sequence continues at coordinate 89,936 of JASDQU010013750.1, forward strand.
AGAAGTTGGGACTTCCAATAAGATAAAATCCCCATGAGCCAATCTAATGTGTCATGCATCTCCTCCTAATGTCTCTTTACATCCTACATACTGATCACATGGCCACAATGTAAAGCATCTGTCATTCCAATATTCTTGTCCTTGTCTTGATGATAGCATGATCGAAGATCAATCTCTGGAGAGTACGTTGTCCCATGCCTGAATATGCTCTCCATCATGCCCCATGTCTACTCTAACTATCTTAAATTATCCTCAGATGTCATGTTGTATATGAGTATATCATCAAATAACACCAACATAAATCCCTATAGTTGCGGTGTGAAGATGGGGTTCACGCGAGACAGAAAAGTGGCAAGTATGTTGGTCAACCCCAATGCAATGATCAAGAACTCATGGTGCCCATAATGAAACTCAGAAGTATCCTGGTGATATCACAATCGAAGATCAATCTTCAAGGAATATGGTT
>JASDQU010013751.1:7600-18356 GCA_032191745.1 Picea mariana
AGTCCTAGCTGCGTTCCAACTGTGCATATCCCCTTCGGGAGGTACGTAGTGATGAGCGTGTACTCAAAGTCATGAGGGATGCTATCGCGACTAACCGCACCAGCCAGAGGTGGGATGTAGTCGGGCAAGACCGACAGAATCATCTTCTCATTTTCCAGGGCATCGTGGTGCTTGCTTCTCTTCTCTGTCGTAGTTTGGGATGGCCTAGATCAACGTCTAGTCAATGGGGATGCTTGCAATCCTCTCATCGATGAGGCTTATACTCTTGCAAACATAACTTTCTTAGCCATAAGGTCTATTAGGATCTCCTCATAGACTTCTCTACTGTGCTATGTTTGCCTGACATACACGCTCGTGGTCAAATAGCTCGGGTAGGCAAACATACACTTACAGTAGCAAAATGGGTGGCAAGGTCTCAAAAGCACAACACGATAGCAATCGGTTCTCTATTCGCTCGGATAATTTTGCAAAAAGTGGTCCGGGTGAGGCATTCGACAGATTAAATAGGCAACGAAGTAACAGATTCCTCCAATGGGTCAAAATGCCTTAATCAATACGATTCCATCCGTTATGGCACGGTCTCAAAGCTCTCATGGTGATGTTTTCCGCTATAACTGTGTTTATAACCATTCTGGAGCATCATTCGAATGGTCGGGATGCCTCCAATGGTAATATAGCTTTGTCATGGCGAAGTGCCATTCTGTGTTGTTCTGGTATTCCGATGATGTTCAATTTCTGCAAGCCTTCTTCTTGCGAAGTCTTTACTGGAACCTCTTGTAGTCTTTCTAACTTTGCATTCTTCTTACTGAGATTTCTAGCCTTCTTCCTTGTGATATGAGTTTCTGGATTCCTCTTTCCATTTGTATTCTTATCTTCTCTTAGCATAGTAACTTCGCACTGTTGATGTTCTCTCAAAAGTTTTGCATGCAATATCTCTTCTCTTACTACTTTTGGGGTAGGTTCTCTTTTCTCCTATATGGATAGGTTATTTAAGCCTTCTTGTGTTCTTTCAACTTTGACAGCTAAGTATCTGGCCTTCAGTTGCTTCAACTTGTCCTCTTGTTCTTGTACGAGTCGCTCTATTTTCTCGGCTATGAAGTCCCTTAATTCTTTCTTTTATGTTATGTGGCTTCCTCTTCTTCTTTCCTTTGGATATGATCTTTCTCAATCCAAGTCTTTCCTAACAAAAGTGTAAAAGGAGTGTTGTTCTCAACAAACTTAATGACCTCAAAGACTTCTTCAATCGATGCTCCATGAGCAATCATAGGTACATGGGTAAGTCTTCCACATAGGGTTATCATCTTTCCTTTAAACAAGCCTATCCCTCCTAATGAAGGAATCATAGCAGGCTTTCCCAAAATTTCCCATGTACTTTTTGGCATAATGTTCACCCGTGTTTCCTCATCCAAGACATAGTCTATGTCAAAGTCTCCTATTATTGTTTCTATGCACCACCTTTCTTTTAAGGTCTCTGGTAAACTGATGTCTTTGTGATCATTCAATGTTTCTTTCAACTGTAATAACATAGTCTCTTATTCTGTCTGATTCTCTAACATATCCTTAGTTTCTTGACCTTATTCATGGTTTGCTTGTCTCAAGTTCATCTTCTCAACTTTAGCAATCATTCTAGGGCAATCCAAAACCTCATGACCAATAACTTTACAACAAAGACAAATAGGACCTCTACCAGGGCATTCTTTAACAAGATGTCTTGATCTTCTGCAACTATAGCAAAGTGTCAATCCTCTCTTTCTCTTAAATGATCCCCAACMTTTCTTGTACTGTGCACTGGGATCACAATGATGGACCTACAATCTGTAAAAAATCTTTCTAGGGCCCTGCATCCACTTGTCAGTCCAAAAAWTCTTTATATGCATAGGAATAACATATCTTTCACTATTTCTATCAAATCTATTCAGATCAAATCTTCTTTCTTCTAACTGTGCCCTAGTTTTGAGACTAGGACCAAATCTATCAAACATACCTAGATCCATACTTTCGAAGAAAAAATTTCCCCTTATCTTACCTTTACCAGAGCACAAAGCTTTAAGATCTCACCTTTTTCTTCAGATCGGGCTTGCTTCTCTTAGCATAGAGCTTCACAAGTCAAGTAGAGTACTGTGCACTACAACAACAGATCTACACAAAGATATTTCTCTTTCCTTCAGTTCCCAACAATCACAGTTTCTAGTCCCAATAATAGAACCATTTGTTGGCACAGGGGCAGACCCAGGGTTCAACGCTTCAACAACGTACCAACAAAACCCTAACTACCAGCCCTTTCAGCAACACCTATGAAGCAGATGAAGTCTCACCCAAGGTAGAGGCAGGGGGGGTTGCAGGACTCACGTGTCTGCAACCTAGTTGGGACATAGATCTGTGATCACAATACTTAACATAGCACTTAGAAATTAACATTTATTAGTCTTTAACCCTTATTCACATCGCAGGTCAACCCCTGATTACAAAACAACGCAATATTAATAAGGATCTAAGTACATCTAATCATTTAGCACATGGAATTAGAATAGATCTAGCATTCATTCACATCATAAAGCACTAATCATCATTGGATCTACCTATCATGCATCTAGATTAAACAAATAAGTACATAAACACCCCAAATATCATTACACAAAGCACAATAACACAGGATATACGTGGTTCACCCCAGTGTGGGGCTACGTCCACCAACTCTTCTTCTCTTCTTTATTAGTCTCTTCAATCTCCTTACAAGCACTAGGCCACAAAGCCAACTCCGCATAGGACAGGAGATCTGTGTGCACCTCACCAGATCCTCCTTCCCTGAGTTAGATCAAAGCACAAAGCCTTACACAGTCTGTGCACAAAGTACTTACAAAATGCTTTCACTTAGCTCTACAATCCTTAACACATCTTCTTGTACATAGCTAATATTAGCACTAAGACATCAACTCTTCTTACCTCGCCTAGCCACTTATTTATACATTACAAAAGGGCCTAAACATGGGCAAAACCCATGGGCCGACGTCCCATACCCGTTACATAAACCCTAAAACCCAAAAAGCTCTCAAAAAAGGTGAGATCCCATGATCTCCACTTCGCTTGGGTGCTCCGTCTTCGACCAGCATGTCGAAGTCCCAAAAATGGTCAAGCACGACCAATGTTTCCACAAAACTTGGTCGAGGGCCAACAAAACTCTTTCCCAGAATTAGTAAAAAAATTAGGAATGAAAGGGGGTTCATATTTAAAACTCAACAAGACAGAACACCCGCTACCTTGTATAATGGAAAAAATAGAGAGGAAAAGGTCTCTTTCAATATCAATAGAATTGGTATAAATACCAATGCCAATTTTACTTCTACATAGAACCCAAATTCCAATGCGTCGAAGAAGAGGATGCTCGATACCTTCCCATAGCCAGGCCAAAATGTTTCGGATCAAAGTGAAAATGGAAATCAAAGAGGGACAACTAGATAAATTACCCACATGAGTAAAAAATGAAATCTTGATGGCAGGGATAGGTCCAGAACAAACAATCCCACTGCAAAAACTATTATTTGAGTTATATTGCAAGTAAACTATGGAACCCTTCCACAACCCACTATCATTGTCTTTTCCAGAAGAAATAAGGAAAACAGGGATGGTAGGGGTTTTGGAAACAAAATCCCCATCACCCAACCCGAGCACACTACCTCTTCCAAAATTAGCAGGAATGACAAGGAGACTGAAAATTGCGATTTTAGCTCGCAATAAAGTAAAGGTCTACAAACAAGAGTGCTCATGAAAAGAGTTAAAAAACATGAGAGTCAAATTAACCTTGTGCCGCATGTTGATTTCATTCAGATATGGATCTGCATCTCGATTTTCTTAAGTACCAATGCTCCTTCCAAAGATATTGCTAGAGAAATTTATAAAAATCATCTCTATCTTTTCTGAAAGAATGCAGTCACACATGCAGTAGTGAATGCCCCTCTCAAATTTATGTCCTATGATATGTCCAAGCCTTGGCACATTTATTCCAAAGCTTCGTCGGTTGTCATAGCAATTGAATGCACTCTCCATGGGTTTTAAGGTATTGGGAGATTCATTTTTCCTATGTTGGCACAGGGGCAGACCTAGGGTTCAACGCTTCAACATTGCACCAACAAAACCCTAACTACCAGCCCTTTCGACAACACCTGTGAAGCAGATGAAGTCTCACCCGAGGTAGAGGCAGGGGGGTTGCAGGACTCATGTGTTTGCAACCTAGCTAGGACATAGATCTGTGATCACAATACTTAACAGAGTAGTTAGCAATTAACATTCATTAGTATTTAACCCTTATTCACATCACAGGTTAAACGTTGATTACAAAACATCACAGTATTAATCAAGATCTAAGTATATCTAATAATTTATCACATGGAATTAGAACAGATCTATCATTCATTCACATCATAAACCACTAAGCATCATTAGTTCTACCTATCATGCATATAGATCAAGCAAATAAGTACATAAACACTCCAAATATCATTGAACAAAGCACAATAACACAGGATATACGTGGTTCACTCCAGTGTGGGACTACGTCCACCAATTCTTCTTCTCTTCTTTATTAGTCTCTTCAATCTCCTTACAAGAACCAAGCCACAAAGCCAACTCCACATAGGATAGGAGATCTGTGTGCACCTCGCCAGATCCTCCTTCCTTGAGTTAGATCAAAGAACAAAGCCTTACACTATCTGTGCACAAAGTACTTACAAAATGCTTGCACTTAGCTCTGCAAGCCTTAACACATCTTCTTGCACATGGCTAATATTAGCACTAAGCCATTGAATCTTCTTACCTCGCCTAGATACTTATTTATAAATTACAAAAGGGTCTAAACATAGGTGAAAACCATGGGCCGACATCCCATACCTGTTATATAAACCTTAAAACCCAAAAATCCCACAAAAAGGGCGAGATCCTGCAATCTTTGCTTTGCCTGGGCGCTCCATCTTCGACCAGCCTGTCGAAGTCCCAAAAATGGTCAAGCATGACCAACATTTCCACAAAACTTGGTTGAGGGCCAAAAAGTATTCTTATGGGTACAATAAGTGCGAGTTAAGTTGCTTGTGGTGAAATTCAATTAATAATATGTGCAGAGGTTTTGTATGTTCTTAGCTTTATCCACCAAACAAATATTTAGGCGGGTCACCTATTAGCAAGTTGTGGTTCTTTGCTTTCCCTTTTTGGGGTTTTGAATTTTGGGATCTCTGCTAGGACAAAATTGACAATCCTGGGTGTCCACCCCATCTCACTATGGATCCCTCTTGGAGTGAAATCAAGCGCATTCTACGTAGACATGAATAAATGGTTGAAGGTAATAGCAAGAATTTCAGACAAGTTATGGGCAAGGTAAGTGCAATTGAACAAATTGTAGCATAACTCCTTCAATGCATGGGAAATTTAGAACTAGAATGATCGAGGACAAGTGCATTTGAATATATGGTTGTAGCACTCCTTCAACGCATGGAAAACTTGGAACATGATGTCAGTAGTTAAGGGAAATGTTGATGCCACAACAATCTCATTCTGCTTCAAACAACCTGGCTACTTCAAACAACCATGCTACAGGAATATCTCACACTGAAAATTCTAGTGAAGAACAAGGAGAAGGAGATGTGGAACTTATGGAAGTAGAAGAAAATGACTCATTCCAAGACGAATCACAAGAGGCACCAAACAAGAAAACATCCCTTTGATACATGTATTTCAAATGTGTTTTTTTGCTTGGAAAATATATTAAATTATTTTGCAACCTGATTGCACGAATATATAAACATGAATTTAGTATGTTTTTTAGTAGGATAGAAGTCGTGGACTCTCTTAGAAATGAGCAAATTTTTGTAAAAACATTTATTATGTTGATTAATTATGGCGCGACCTCCTTATATATAATCTTCAGTTTCAAGTAAAAAAATAAAGCAAGACTAGCATAACTAGTTTAATAAAGAAAATGCATGCTTTATTGACAAAAAATAATTAAAAAGATAGAGAAGGGATAAATTACTAAGAGTAAGGTGAGACTGATGTCCATCTTATGTGTCATCTTAGCAACTTTCAGTCACAAACGGTAGGAATAACAATATTAAATCCATCATTTAAAAAATTCTTGTCAATCAACATTTTTTTTAATAAATCATGTCAACCAACTCATAACTAATTCCATTGTAGACAATTGCACATATTACCAACCGATCTAGGGGTAAACAAGTACGAGGAAAGTGATTTTAAACTCACCTGATGTACAATGGCTTTAAGGTCATCTGCCTAACTTATAAAAAAAAACAATAAGTTTTAAATAAGACATAAAAATTATGAATTGGATGTTGGATATCCCTTATGACTAGTCGGTTTATAGGTGATTGAGTATGAGGAACATGATTCTAGGTTCAAATTTTCCCTAGCTATCACTAGGTTCTCCTTGTTAGTTGTGGACAACTCTCTTTCCTACAACACTCAATAAAATAGTCAATACATAAAATTGAACTTGTAAATTGGTTCAAACAATGAGAAATGAATGTATTAAGCATGAAGAAGCATGTATAAGCCTAGGTATTGATGAGTTAATATCCATGTGTAAAATATTAGATTTGAATCTCACCCATGAATGAAAACCATGCAATGACCATCTTGGTGAGTAAAATGTGGTTCGTCTTCATCTGATGTGTTGGTAGAACACTTTGAGCAATGCTCTTTACCTTTTAGTGCATTTTTAGAGTTATCTAGGGGTCTAGCGGAAGCATAAAGGATAAAACACATTGCTTCACTCTCCAAGTATCAAATTCAACCCATTCAATGATGCAATTTACCTTCAAGAGCATTTTTCAACTTGTTGCAAGATTCAACAATGTTTTGAAGAGAAAAGTGCATTGCTTCACTCTCCATGTAGCAATCCAAGCTCATCTGACAAGGATTTTCCTTATTCATATATTTTTCTCCCTTTGGTGGGGTCCGATGGAGTCTTAAAGGGGAAAACAAATTGCTTCCTTGTCCAAGTAGAAACTAAAAATTGTAAGGTGATGTGTTTTTCTTTCTTCTGTGTGTTTTTGACTTGTGGCATGGCCTTGAAAAATCCCAAAAGGAAAAGTGCGTTGGTCTCTCACTTGTTCTACTACCATAGCTCCCAAACTGCTATGTTTGTTCCTTGCATGCATTTTTTATCTCATGGCAAGGTCTGACAATGCTCCAAATGGAAAAATGCATTATTTTCTTCTCAAGTTTGCTTCCCTAGCTACCCAGCTACTGCATTTTTTTCTTCCTTGAATATTTTAGCTCATGGTAGGGTTTGATAGTGCCACAAAGGGAAAAATACATTCTTCTCTTCCTTGGTCCACTTCCCCACTTCTTCTACTACTATGTTTTGGTACTTGATGTATTTTTTAACCTTTCATAGAATTTGACAATGCCTCCTAAGCTAAAACACATAATCTACGTCTCTAATGTGGTGTTGCAACATCTACTTGGATGTGTTTTAACTCCCAATGCATTTTTAACTCTTCAAAATGCCGAGAAAAACTTCAATCAATAAAATGCATCACTTTGATTCATCATAAATGGATCTAAATCGACGAATGGGTATACGACTCAATACCTGCAAGATTAATTCGACAATTTATGAAGGTTAGCAAACATTGTAAAACAAAGAAAATGTGAAAGTTGAATGAAACAAATGTGAGAGGAAAAATGAAGAATTAAATGAAAAGAAAAACATAAAATAGGAGAGAAGACCAAGGAAGGGGAAATGAAAGGTAATGGTTGTTGGCCTTCCCCTTACCCCCATCTCTCCCTATTTCTTCCTTCACCTTCATTCTCAATCAACCTTTTGGCCGATAGAGGAAGAGGCATAGAGAGCCATGAATCAATGTAACTAGAGATTGCTAGAATGAAGAATTGAGCCCCCATTCAAAGTTGGTTTCCACATTTGGGCTTCCAGGGTAAATAATGCAACCATGTGCATTGTTTTTTCTTTGTGTGTTATTAATGTTGTTGTGTTAACTTGCATTACAATATATTGAAACCACTATTAGAATTTTCATGGTTTCTATGAGGATTTTAATATATGTTGTGTTAGTTATTAAGCTTAAAACTCATATAGCTCTGTAGTGTGGAAGTTTACCTTCATATGTTGAAATATAACAAGGGATGTCCTCATTCATGTTTTTGTGTTTTGTCATGGGGAGGACATAAAGTCATAATTCCTAGACATGTTTTATTTGTAAAGTGACTTTTTAAATAAAGTGCTTTTATAAAGTGAATGTACTTTACAACTTAAAGTGATTTTAAGTTGTGGGACCCAAAAAGTATTTAATGAGCATTTATTACTTATTTTGTAATTAATGAGGAGCATTAAATATGAGCCCTCAGATTAAACTTATGATAGCCATTAGATTGAGTTGGTTATGTAAGTTAGGGTTTCTTGGGAAAAGAGAAAAGTACATATACATGCTTAGGGATGTCAGAAGAACACACCGGAGAAGACGAGAGGAGTTGAGAGATTGCTTGAGAGAGGAAAGTGAGCATCAAGAAGGGCACGATTTCTAAGAGAGCTAGGGCGCAAATCCCAAGGAGGCATTTTCTGTTTTGATTTACAGCAGTGTTATTTGCTGGAACAGGCCGTACTGTACAGTTCTGTACAGGCCATACAACAACATTCTTGAGACACGAAAATCGAGGCAAGATTGGGAACGATTTTCGAGGCAATCCTTGAAGAATTTTCTGAAGGAGGACATCTGTACAGAAGAGAAGGTACAACAACCTATTGTGGCATGAATTTCAAGGTGCCAATTTTTCAGCAAATCCGTACAGCGGTAAGGATTGTGGCACAATTTTCAAGACAGATTTGTGTGGGACAATTTTGTGCTGTAAGAGGTATTTCTCTTAGCTGAAAAGTGTTATTGATGTTGTTCTGAACTTTCCTGAAGCAAAATAATAATATCTCTCTCTCTCTCTCGTTGGGTTTCCCCACATTGGGGTTTTCCCTGGCAGTTGCCTAAATTTTTGTGAGTTATGGGTTGTTGTCCATTGTGTATTTCCGCTACATATTTTGCTTAACAATGTGCATTTCTGCTTATAGAAATTTCTGAATGTGGGTATGCATTTATGAAATTTAAGAAAATAGTTATCTCTAGGTTGCTAAGTGTTTGACAAAATGTGTGAATGAAATATTTATGATTTTGTCATTAAAAATCAACATGGTATCAAAGCTTTGTCTCTGGCAGTGGGTAGTGTGATATTTGGGCAAAAGGGTGTGATTGTTTTCCTTGAGTTGTGATAGGGAATATGGCTGCAAGCATTAGATATGAGGATTGGTTGGATGGGATTTCCAACTACTTACAGTGGAAGGTTCGTTTTTCAGCTATTCTCAAGGAGAACAAGATCTATAGCTATGTCAACTCTGTTGTAGCAGCTCCTGCATCAGATCCTGTTGCTTTGGACTTGCATGAGGTCAAGGAAGACAAATCTCAGAGGATTATTCTGGATGGGGTGAAGGATCACCTTATCCCACACTTGGCTGAGAAAAAGACTGCTAAGGAGATGTGGGAAGCACTTAAGAACTTGTTCGAGGCGAAGAATGAGAACCGAAAGATGGCCTTGAAGGATAAGTTGCATGATACCAAGATGGGTAAGGAGGAGAGTGTCTCTTATTATCTTACCCGGGTGGCTCAAGTTAAAGATGAGCTGACAACTATTGGAGAGGTCATTTCGGATTCTGAGTTGGTGAGGATAGCCTTAAATGGCTTCACCAAAGACTGGGAAGTCTTCGTGAAGTGTGTGGTGGGTCATGAGCATCTACCAGATTGGAGTAGACTGTGGGATGATTTCACTCAGGAGGAGATCTGGGAAATATCTCAGAGTGGTGATCAGAAGACAGACAGATTTGATGAGAATGTTGCTCTTGTGGCAAAGAGCAAGAAGAAAGGAAGTTCTGCAAGGGACTTGAGTAAAGTCAAATGCTTTTGTTGTAATCAGTTGGGGCACCTTGCCTCTCAATGTCCTAAGAGGAAGAAAAAGAAAAAAGAGTCAGAGGGGCCTGAGACAGCTGCTACAACAACCATAGAGGACTTTGCTTCAAAGTTCGATAGGGAATTTTCTTTGGTTACCCTAGTTTCCAGTGTCGACAGTGGAGGATTAGGAGGTGATGTCAGATGGGTTGTGGATAGTGGAGCCTCTAACCACATGATGGGAATCTGGCGAGTATTCCTAGACTTCGAAGAGATTGGTCCTTGCCGACAAGTGGTAAATGAAGGTGGTATGGCGAGAGTTGTACGTGGAGTTGGGAATGTTAGATTCCAACTCAAGTTTGGGGAACTCTTGGATATTGATGGAGTTCTCTTTGTTCCAGGGTTGAGTGTTAACTTGCTCTCAGTCTTAGCCTTGGAGGATGTAGGATATTGCGTATTTTTCAAGAGGTAACATGTCTTTATCTATAGAGAGGGAGTAGATCCGGTAGAGCTGTAGCTGATTGGTAACCGGGTGGATAGGTTGTATATGTTGAGAGGACAACCTATGATGTGTGATTCAGCATTGGATGAGGAGTGTGAGGAGGCTCATGAGATTGCGATGGTGCCAAGGTATCAGTCTTGCATTCTGAGAGAAGAGAGCGAGTCTCTTTTGATCACTGGTAGAAGGCTCAGGTAGGTTGATCAAACCGATGCTCAAGATGAAGTGAGCTCAAGGTTCCGAGAGGTTGCCAGGAGAAGATCTTCTAGTTCGAGTTCTGTGCAGGTGTTGTGGATGGCTCCAA
>JASDQU010013751.1:18466-35525 GCA_032191745.1 Picea mariana
TATAAAGTGAATGTACTTTACAACTTAAAGTGATTTTAAGTTGTGGGACCCAAAAAGTATTTAATGAGCATTTATTACTTATTTTGTAATTAATGAGGAGCATTAAATATGAGTCCTCAGATTAGACTTATGATAGCCATTAGATTGATTTGGTTATGTAAGTTAGGGTTTCTTGGGAAAAGAGAAAAGTACAAATACATGATTAGGGATGTGAGAAGAACACACCGGAGAAGATGAGAGGAGTTGAGAGATTGCTTGAGAGAGGAAAGTGAGCATCAAGAAGGGCACAATTTCCAAGACAGCTAGGGCACAAATCCCAAGGAGGCATTTCTATTTTTATTTGCAGTAGTGTTATTTGCTGGGATAGGCCATACTGTACGGATCCGTACAGGCCTTACAACAACATTCTTGAGGCAAGAAAACTGAGGCAAGCTTGGGCATGATTTTCGCGGCAATCCTTGAAGAATTTTCTGAAGGAGGACAACTGTACAGAAGAGAAGGTACAACAACCTTTTGCGGCATGAATTTCAAGGTGCCAATTTTTCAGCAAATCCATACAGCTATACGGACTGTGGCACGATTTTCAAGACAGATTTGTGTGGGACAGTTTTGTGCTGTAAGAGGTATTTCTCTTGGCTAAAAAGTGTTATTGATGTTGTTCTGAACTTTCCTGAAGAAAAATAATAATATCTCTCTCTCTCGTTGGGTTTCCCCACATTAGGGTTTTCCCTGGCAGTTGCCTAAATTTCTGTGAGTTATGGGTTGTTGTCCATTGTGTATTTCCGCTGCATATTTTTCTTAACAATGTGTATTTCTGCTTATAGAAATTTCTGAATGTGGGTATGCATTTCTGAAATTTAAGAAGACAATTATCTCTAGGTTGCTAAGTGTTTGACAAAATGTGAGAATGAAATATTTCTGATTTTGTCATTAAAAATCAACAATATTGCAGTGTTTTGATGACCAATACCTATCCCAACAACTCTTTTTCCTCCACTGTTGGGTGATTTTGGAGATGGGAAATCAATGGTTTCCATTCCAGAGACGTGGAAAGTAAAGTGGGAGTTGATAAATTGATTTTAAGAGTGGTTAGAGTATTTCTCTCACCAGGAGGAAACCCTTTCACTCCCCTGAGCTACATTTTACTTGTTGGATGAACAAATTTGTTCTCCACAGTTTGTACCTCTCCTATGAACTACGATTTTGTTTTGGCTAGTGATTCAACCATTTCTTGGGTCGTACGACCGTTTATTGGGAAAAAGAGGACGAACATTGAAATCTTATGGTTTCTCTTTCCCGAGCAACTCATTAAACCTGGTCGATTTATCATTTTATTTGGGTGAACCACCAACTAGTCGACTTACCTTTACTTGAGGGTTGAATTCTCTATTTACCTTTTTCTAGACAACTCCATTCATAGCAAGTCGCCTTACCTTTACTTATTGGTCAAATTCTCTATTTATCATTTTTTGGGCACCTCCATTTATAGTAGGTCAACTTATTTTTCTCAAGAATCCCAACCAAGATCCTTGTATTAGGTCCATTTCATTTTATGTTTGAGAGGGGTAGGAAATCTCATTATTGTTTTGGTGATGATGAGTCAAATAAATTGCAAAAGACTTTTTCGTCAAATGCATCCTATAACATTCAACATTTCAAAGGATTAGGGGAGATTATGCATTTACAATTGTGGGAAACAACCTTAGATCCAATAACAAGGAAGATGAAACAACTAACAATGTAAGATGTTGCAGAAGCAAATATGGTTTTCTCTTTATTAATGGGAAATCGGGTGGAACCATGGAAGGAGCTCATTGAAAATCTTGCATCTAAAATTAACATTGGAAGATTGATATTTAATTGCAATTTCAAGAATGATGATCTTGTAAAATATTTTCTCAACCATGTTACACCTATAGGAAGTCATTTATTTGGAAAAAAATAATTGTCTTAGAAGCCATATGTGTCGTTAATGTTGCTACAATTTTTGAGTCTCAAAATATATTTATGCGACAATGTTCCTTTTTTATTTGTATCATCTCAAAGTAAGTTCAAATAGTAGCATTGGATATTTTTTTGTAAGAAGTGGCATGCAATCTAAGACTTTGTAAGAAGTGGCCAAAAAGGAACAATCAAAACATTGCAATTTGTAGCTTATGGCACTTGTTCTTTCATCTCCGTTGAATATATGTACTTTGGGTCTTTGAGTATACATCATGTTTAGTTCCACATTTGGTATTCTAGGCTAGCACTGTAGTGACCTTGTTCAGTGCTTGGTGGTTTACACTTATAGACTCCATAATTGTCTTAAAAGTTTGTGACTGATGAGGTTTGAAAATGTCTATTGGATATATTATGGCAAGTTAATGGCATCACTCAAAACTGTGATGAATGCAATATCCACAGAGAACAATTATGAGAACATAGCACTCAACTTCCAATAGAGCTAGAGACGTAACATTGATTGGTATATTGAGAAATAAGATTTATTTGACATTGCATTGTCAAATAGCTTCTTGTGTGTAGGTTAAGTAAGTGAAGGATCCATACAACCAATCTAGAGTAGAGGATGCACATAGAACAAGCCTTGCAAATATCAAAAGTATAGAGATCCTAGTACAAGGAAGAGGACAAAGGCCTAGTAGCCTTTTTGCAGACATACATATTTGTACAAGACTGAGAGAAAGAACATATTTTTAACTTCCGGAAAGGATATGCGTTGGTGAAGCGGGTAGGATATCAGTCCATCGTTTACCATAGAAGAGCCATAAGTGATGTTGAGTACACAACACACCCTAAAAACTTTACAAATTTTGGGTACCACATTTTTCTTTAAGTCTTGCAACTGGATTTTTTGCATCTATAGTTTTATTGATTTTTTGCATGTCATTTAATTTTGAACTTATCTTTGTCTTTGAGAAAAATCATATTTTTCTCCTTAGAAAAAACTCATTTTTTTGACTAAGAAACCAAGTTTCAAGAGTGCATCATAAATGAGTTTCTAAAACACAACAAAATCAAGTTTCAAAGATTCATTGAAAACCAAGTTTAGAAAAGATATTGAAAAAAGCTTATTAAAAATTACATTGAACATGTTTTAAGTGTTATCACATAAAAATGGCACACTCAAACCAAAAATTCAAGTGTACTGAGATACTCCAACTATAGTATGGGTACCTTGACATGCCCTCACTAATTAACCTATTGGAACCCCTTTCCTATAGTTTAAATTTTCTAAAATGGACATAAAACCCACTTTTACATGGGAAATCCCCTTAATTAGCTTTAAGAACCATTGTCCCTAAAGTTAATTTCATTAAAAACCCATTTTTCCATCATTTTCCACTAAAATAACTTAGAGAACTATTTTTCCCAAAGTTATTTTCATTTAATAAAGTCATAAAACACTTTTATGACCTTTTCCTCTTGAAATTATCCAAAAAAATAAAATAAACAAAAATAAAGAAAAAAACTCTAGACGTAATGGTTAAAAAATTTTCAGTCAAATAATCATATTTTGTTATCTTGACCCTATCAAAGATAACCACTATTTTGTTATTATAGAAATAATATTTAAAATTGATTCGATCCAATAATCATATTTTATTATCTTGACCCTATCAAAGATAACCACACTATTTTGCTACTCTAAAAGTAATGGTTAAAATAGATTGGGCCAAATAATCATATTTTATTATTTTGACCGTATCAAAGATAACCACTATTTTTAGAGTTTTTTTTTTTTCTTTATTTTTTATTTTTTATATAATTTCAAGAGAAAAAAGTCATAAAAGTGTTTTATGACTTTATTAAATGATAATAACTTTAGGAGAAATGGTTCCCTAAGTTATTTTAGTGAAAAATGATGGAAAAGTGGATTTTTAATGGAATTAACTTTAGGAACAAGGGTTTTTAAAGTTAATAAGGGGATTCGCCATGTAAAAGTGAGTTTTATGTCCTTTTTGGCCAATTTAACTATAGGAAGAAAGTTCTTATAGGTTAATTAGTGAGGATATGTCAAGGTACACATATTATAGTTGGAGTATCTTGGTACACTTGGCATTTTGGTCTGACTGCCCCATTTTTATGTCATAACACTTACAACTTGTTCAACAATTTTTTTTTTCAATTCCTTTTCTAAATTTGGTTCTCGATGAAACTTTGAAACTTGATTTAGAAGTGTTTTAGAAACTTATTTTCGGTGCACTCTTCAAACTTGTTTTCTCAGTAAAAAAATAAAAAAATTCTAAGGAGCAAAATATGATTTTCCTCAAAGACAAAGATAAGTTCAAAACTGAATGACATGCAAGAAATCAATAAAATTATACATGCAAAAAATCTAGTTGCAAAACTTACAGAAAAATGTGGTACCCAGTAATTGTAAATTTTTTAGGGTGTGTTGTGTACTCAAGAAGACTTATAGCTCTTCTCTGGTAAGTGAGGGACTTATAGCCACTTTTTTCACCAACACAAATAATTTGTGGAAGTTAAAAATATGTTCTCTCTCTTAGTCTTGTATAAGGATTTATATCCACACAAAGGCTACTAGGCCTTTGTCCTCTGCCCTTTACTAGGATCTTTGTACTTTTGATAGCTACAAGGATTGTTCTATGTGCAACCTCTGCTACAAGAAATCAATAAAACTATAGATGCAAAAATTCGAATTGTGAGACTTAAAGAAATATTTGGTACCCATAAATTGTAAATTCTTTAGGGTGTGTTGTGTACTCTACAAGACTTATAGTTATTCTCTGGTAAATGAGAGACTTATAGCCCACTTGTTTCACCAAAACAAATCCTCTGTGGAAGTTAAAGATATGTTCTCTTTCTCAGTCTTGTACAAAGATTTTTGTCCGCACAAAGGCTACTAGGCCTCTGTCCTCTACCCTCTACTAGGATCTCTATACTTTTGATAGTTGCAAGGCTTGTTCTATGTGCAACTAGTTCTCAAACATCATTGAAATTGGTCCCCCCAAAGTGCACAACAATGAGATTACCATGCAAATTATTAACTTATCAACCTCCATGGGATCAAAATTATTGAAAAATTATGCATTTTCTACTAAGGTACATCAAATCATCCCTTGTATGCCTTATGCCTCTTCGGTCTCAACATCAGTGGAGCCTTCATCCACTAGTCTTTAGTCTACCCCTGTAGATGTTTCTTATGTGAACTACAGTTCTTGTGAATTTTCCAAAAGCTCTAGATGATTTTTGTCCTATGTTTCTCTTAAATAAATAAATCAGTTCTAAACTTATTTATTCACATAAATGAATATTTATGAACATGCAACAATCACACATATAGTTGGAAAATGAACAGTGGAAGCAATAAATGAATAACACACATGCACAATGTTATGACCCAAGGGGGGCATATAAATGGATAAATGTATATGATATGAACCCAAGGGGGGGCATATATGGGCCTAAATGTACATGTAATGTGTAAATACATATGTAATAGGGTCGACCTAGTGATAAAGGGGCCTCATGTGCAAGTATGAATAGCTATATATAAGAGATCATTTATTCATTATTAAGGGAAAAGGGGAAGTATGAAAGGTAATTGGTTATTTGGAGGGGGTTCCCCTATTATTTAAGGAGTTATTGTGTAACTTATCTATATTTGGAGTTGTGATCCACGTTGACATTTTGTACATGGTGTGTACTTCTGTTACTTTATGATATTTTGAGTATTTGGATCATAACAAAATATCATAAAATAACAGAAGTACACACCATGTACAAAATGTCAATGTGGAGCACAACTCCAATATAGATAAGTTACACAATAACTCCTTAAAGAATATGGGAACCCCCTCCAAATAACCAATTACCTTTCATAATTCCCCTTTTTCCCTTAACAATGAATACATGATCTCTTATATATAGCTATTCATACTTGCACATGAGGCCCCTTTATCACTAGGTCGACCCTATTACATATGTATTTACACATTACATGTACATTTAGGCCCATATATGCCCCCCTTGGTGTCATATCATATACATTTAGCCATTTATATGCCCCCCCTTGGGTCATAACATAGTACCCTCCTTCAAAAATCTTTGTCCTCAAAGCTTTGCATTTAAAGGCTTCACATGCGATGAAACCAAGTAATATGATTTTCTTGTGTTCCTGCTTTCTTCATTCCATGTTTTATGATCTATCCATCCAAAATCAATTATTTTCGGTCTTAATCCTTGGTGTCTAGTCGTTGAATAATTTTATTTCCTTTGATTCCATGTATTTTTGTTGAAGCTTCTTCAATTTGTAGTCATTGTTGGTCTTGGATAATAGCTTGTTGAAGAGTAGTTTGGTGATGCCTTGTTCCATGAATATTGACAAGTATTCCATCTTCTTCCTTCATAATGTTGATATCGTCCTTCTTGTATTCCTTGAAATGCTTCTTGGTAATGAGGGTGTCGATATGGTTTCAAATTTGATGGTCTACCTTCACTCTGCACATGCATTTCATCTATCTTCTTTTCAATGACAATAGAATCCTCAATCATCTTTTCTTGGTATTTGATTACTATAGCCTTCAAGATAATACCATCATATTTGGCATGTACATCCTCTAGATAGAGTTCAACTTCTTCAAGTATATTCTGTTGACCTTCTTGAATCTTGTCTTCTTTCTCCTTTTGAAGCTACAATGTGATCCCATCTACCAAATTTTGACGTCCTTCTTCAATTATGGCTTGTATTTCTGATTTTACCGTATCAGTATTTAAGGATTCCTCAACCTTCATGCAAATTTCATCTTCTAGTCTTTTGGTAGATTCTTCATCCCAGATCCTTCTTTCTTCTTGATTTTGACAATTCTTCTTTTCTTTTTTCAATATCTTGACCTCATCCAATAGTTTTTTATTATGGTTTCGTAATCCACATATCTCTTCATCTTTCTTTTTCAGATCTTCCCTTGACTCATCATTTTCCCACTTTGATTTACTATTATTTTCTTTCTTTAAGTTCTTAACCTCCTTAATGAGTGATTCATTAAGGGATCGTATCTTAGATAGCTCCTCACCCTTCTTCTTAATCTCTTCCTTTGATTCTTTTAATTCATCTTGAATTCTATACAATTCCTCCATTTTTTTTTATCCCCAATCCATTTATCTTAGAAGAGTTTTTCAAATTCTTCCCATGTGCAGTGACATCTAGTATTTTGATCAAAACCCATCCACCACTTCCAAGATTCATAAAAAAAAAATTCATTGCCTTCGTAGGAGTCATATTATATTCTTTACCAACCTCAACCATTCCATAGGATTGATTTCATCTTTATCTTCATCTCCTGTAAGTTTAGGTATTGTCATTGATTCTTAATTGAGGTCTAACCCCAATCCTTGACTTCCAACCTCTGTACACTAAGGCTAAATGTCTCAAATAGTTATAATCCTTGTTCCAATATTCTCTTCTATGTTTTAACTTTCTAGTGGATTTTGAATCAACTCAATTGGACATTCCAATCAAAATTTATGATAGTTTTAAGTCAGAATACCTTAGAAACCTTGATTTGGAGCATGTCCTCCTAGTTGACCTTACTTCTTATGTATCTTTGCAATTTAGGCCCTTATTAGTCTGAAATTGTGACTCGTAGTACTCTGAAATTTATTCTTTGCAATTTCACAGGTCTGACCAAAATTGGATGTGCCAAGTGGAAGTTATGGTAACTTCCCCACACCTTACTGATTTTTGGCCTTTCCAGGAGAGAGCACTTGTACAACGTCCCCCGTGCACAATAATTGATATACAATTCTGAAAATTGTATCATAAATACTATGGCCTGACCACTATTCAATGCAATTGGTCTCACACAATTTGGATCCTCTATGAATACGTTATGGCTTTTTTACCCGGAACACCTGTTTGAGACTAGTCAATAGGACTAGTGAAATACCCTATCTTACAAAGGGTGTATATACAAAATTAGGATGACCCATAATATGAAATTTTTATCACAAATACCTTAATAATTTCTATGAATATACTCCATATTTTAGGGTCTGAATTGGTACATAAAAATTTTATAGCGAAAATTACGAGATGACTAAATTTAGGATGATTTCAGAACCCTATCTTACACATGCTATATCTCTGAAATTACAAGGAATCAGGAGCTGAATTTATTTCCCTAAGTACGTTGATCCATATACTAAATATATTCCAAGGGGTTTCTTCTTAAAGGTCGTAGAAATAAAGTTATAATGAAAATTCCAAGGTGTATCAGGTGTAGCATCGAAACCCCAAGACCTTGAGCTTTGATACCAAATGTTATGATCCAAATACTCAAAATATCATAAAATAATAGAAGTACACACCATGTACAAAATTTCAACATGGATCACAACTCCAATATATATAAGTTACACAATAACTCAAAGAATAGGGGAACCCCCTCCAAATAACCAATTACCTTTTATACTTCCCCTTTTCCCTTAATAATGAATACATGATCTCTTATATATAGCTATTGATACTTTCACATGAGGCCCCTTTATCACTAGGTCGACCCTATTACATATGTATTTACACATTACATGTACATTTAGGCCCATATATGCCCCCCCTTAGGGTCATATCATATACATTTAGCCATTTATATGCCCCCCTTGGGTCATAACACACAACAATTTCCCCTTCAAATCAACTTATTATTCCAATGATCAAAGCTTACAAGTTACCTCCACAGTCTATTGTAACTTAGCGGTTGTATGGTAAGCAAAAAACTACAAAAGATACAAGTATAACCTGCTGAAATAGAAGTATGGCTATGTTAAAGAAAGAAGGAAACAACTATTGTTGTATGACTATACAACATTGTTGTTGTACAAATTCCCTCTTGTCATTTGCTACAATGGATCTACACTTTCTCCTCTCATATGAACTCCCCTTCTTATCTTTCTCTATACCTCTCTCAAGTGTTCCCATGTGTGTTCAAAATTCTCCCATCTTGTCCTATTTATGCTTTGTGAGAGATAACTAATCTCCTCAATCCTAGAAAATAATTTCCCAAATCTTAGCAACTAATATCCTTAATCCTAGCAACCATCTTATCTCAATAATGAGGTGTACAACTAAGATTAGAACAAATATAACTCACTAATATTCTAGAATATTTCATTTAGATTTTTAAGACTAGGAGAACATGGGAAATTTGACTTTCACTTTTATTTATTTAATGGAAAATACAAAATAGTATTATTTCCCACTTTTCCTAAGTGACCCTTAAGAAGTCGTCTCTAACTACTTCTCACATGTTCACACCCAACCTATGAAAGAAGGTCATGCTCGAGCTACATTTCTCAACACTCCCTCTTAGTGATGAAGAAATTCTGCACCAATTCAAGTCTGTCTTTGAATGCTTCAAAATTCCCTTTTGCTAAGGGATTGGTCATAATATCAGCTACCTGTTGATTGGTGGGAATATACTGGAGCTTCATCACTTCCTTCGTAATCATGTCTCAAATGAGGTGATATCTTATCTCTATGTGCTTGGACCTATCATGAAACATTGAATTCTCAGAGAGTTTGATACAACTCTGGTTATCACAATAAATCAACGTGGGATCCAACTCCTAATCAAATAAACTTGTAAGCAACTTGTGAATCCAAATGGCCTCACAACTCATTGTAACAGTTGTCATATACTCCTCCTCTAATGATCTAAGTGTAGGATATCATCGTTGATCAAAATAAAAAGTAGCACCTTGAGGGTTCTCTTCATGTGTGATGCATTGCCTGCCTAATGTGAGTCTAAATACCCCTGCAACTTCACTTCACCATCTCTAAGATATCTCAGACCATACTCTATTGTGACCCTCAAATATCTAAGAACATATTCTTTTGCTACCCAATGCTCCTTCCTTGGCTCCACCATGAAATAACTCAAGGTGTTCACTATGAAACATATCCTTGGTTTAGTGTTGACCAAATACATTAAGGAACCTATTAGCTACCTGTAAAACATGGGATCCACCAACCCTAAATCTGAAGATGTCACCTTCTTTAGATTGGTGATCATGGATGTGGCCATAGGTTTGTAGTCCTCCATCCAAAATCTCTTGAGGATATCAACTACATACTTACCCTGCCCAAGGAATATCTCCCCTGGTTTATGCCAAACCTCCAAACCCAAGAAGTAATGCATCATGTCAATGTCATTTATCTTGAACTTAGCTACCATACCTTGCAATGAAATTCTCTACACCTATAAGAAATATGTCATCTACATATAGCACCAAAATAAGAAGATCAATACCAACAAATATATAATATAAGTATGGGTTTGCTTCACTTTTGGTGAAGCCCATACTTAGAAAATATCCATCGATCCTAGAATACCATGCTCTTGTTGCTTGCTTGAGTCCATACAAGGATCTCTTGATCTTGAAAACATGGTACTCCTTCCCATTTACCTCAAATCCATCAGGATTACCTAGGTACACTTCTTCTTCAATGATCCCATTAAGGAAAGTTGTCTTCACATCCATCTGATGTATCCTCCATCCAATGACTGAAACTATAGACATAACTTCTCTAATGGAAGTGTACCTGGTGACTAGAGTAAATGTATCCTCATATTTGTTATAGAAAGATTTGCCTCACCCTATGCAATCTTTCACAAAAGTCCTTTTTCCATTTCCCCATGTAGACGTATCGTCCCTGTTTATAAAATCCAGAGCTATAAATAAATATTTTTCCACATGTGTGCATATTTCCTACTATACAACATGCATATACACAGGGTGCTCCACTACAACCTGCRTACATCAGGATTTGTGCCAGAAAATGAAAATTAATGTCGGGTTTCCATGTCATGACAGGAGATTTATGATCCTTGGCCTTCCATATACTGGAAACGTTCTGACTCATCCCTTCAGCTCCATTTTGAAGGATATAAATGGGCCAATTACGATCTATGGAAARARAATAAATAATTCAACTTTTAGAGAAAAGTTACTCTGGAGGAATTATTTACTTCATATTGAGTCTGCATCCCTTTGTCCTTTAAGTCCGAACATAGTGTTCAGCCCCCAAGATCTTCCCTTATTGATTGAGAACCTCATTGTTTCTCTTTTATGAGCTTGCCTTTGGCAGAGGATTGAAGTGGTGGAGGCCCAGCTGGAAGGAATTTAGTTTCTCGGTTCTAAACCATGCCATCACGGAAGTATGTAACATTTTCACCTCTGTTGATCATATATTAATAGAAATACTCTTTTCCCGTCCAATTGCTATCTTGCAAATATTTGAATTATTATTACATGGGCATATTTGTCATGTTTATTAATGGATTATGCTATTGAATGTGCTAACATCATTTATTATCAACATATGCTTGCTTTGCTTGGTTGTTGAGGACTAGTTGCAGGTATATTGATTTGGGTCAAGTTCTCAATGGTGGACTTCATCAAACATCTAAACGAGGTAGGGATTTTATCTTGTCTTGCTAGCATATTTTTTTTCATATCATACTTGAGAAGAGAGTTGATTTCTATAGTCATTTCTATTTGTTGTGCTTTACCCTAGCCATAGAGAGATTTTACTCGTAACAGAATCGATGACCATACTGAGGAATGCATCTTCTTTCTTAGGGTTTGAAGTACTTTTCTCTTTAGATTGCTCTCGTTTCTATTGTATTTCTTGTCATATCATTGCTTGACATCCTTTGTTCACTCTGGGTCTGAGTTTTCAGCCTTCTCCCTTGCCTGGCCTTGTTTTTTGAAACATATATGCAATTTTTGCCGTGACAATCACGTACATATGCAGTCTTTCCCTCTACAAGATGTGTATATAYGCTATGTTTTCCTAAATAGTCATGTACATCAGCTTTCCTTKCTTGTTTTCTTGGTCTGGTGGTTGTTGGGTGGTATTTTATATTTGTTGAGCCTTCTTGGGTCTCTATAGTGCCTGTTAAGTGCTCATGGGATGACATGAAACCCATCTTTGGTTGAATTTCTGGGTGGAGTCTTTCTCATCATCTTTTCATTTTGATTGTCCTTSTATAGTGGGTTGGGTGTTTTGCTGCTTGGTATCCTACTTGAGTTATCTCTTTCTATACACAATAGAGTTTATATATCAAGTTGCTTTTCAGTCCATGCATTTTCATTTTTATTATATTGAAAATAAAAAAATAGGCATTTTKCATTGCTTGGCATTTTGGTCTTTTGAGTCCTTTTCATTAGCTTAGTGCATTGAATGAAAGATTTCATTTTTACTTCAGAATTGCAGAGTTGAAATTGAAAATTGCATTGGTTTTTAGAAGCATATCATTCATTGAAAGTTAAAGTTAGGACTTTGAATTATTTTCATATTTACTTTTCTTGCAGAGTCATAACATCATGAGTTTCACTACCATACCTTTTTGAGTAATCACGGCCACTAAAATTAACGCTACAATTTACAATTGATTAGTCACGATTTTATTTTCTAGGTTGCACAAACTAGCTTAGGATTTAGTGCCTTAGAATAGGATTTTGTGAGTAAATTTCTCCAAGGTAATTAAATCAACATATGTGTCTGAGAAAGGGAGTGGAGAAATCCATTGTATAATTGGTAATATCAAGAGGCTCCACTCACACTGGAGTTAATCACGAGGTCGCGTGAGGTTGGTTGAAGGGATATCCCCCCAATACCTTCTTAGCATTAGAGATATTTCTGGGGATCTATTCGTGTCTGGGGATCTTGCTAGTGCCTTTACCTCTGTGAGAGGCAATACTTTCAAGGTTTCAGGCTTTTCTACCCTACCCATACGATGGACCTGACTTACGACTGCTCGCATGCGCATCAGTTATACATTGGTTTATTAGTTGCTTGACTTAGGTGCCACAGAGGTTACTTGCAGGGGTTATTATGCAGGTACCCTGGTTCAGATAAGGGTCGAACATCATACAACCTTTATGGAGGATTACCTCTCCAAGGAGATTTGACCGACTAGATGTTAAGCCCACGAGGACCCTTATAACTGATTATGTTACCTCCGATCTTTAGCAGGGAGTCTCAAGCCCCTCTTAGGCGAGGCATACCTTCTTTAGGGAGGGAGGCCACTTTAAACCACTTTACCCCGTTTGTATGCATATTGGTCGTTTGAATTTTGGTGTGCTCTTTGATTACTAGTTGGCCTTAGGATTGATTTTTTGTCTTTAGAGTCTTAATTCATCATGGAGTCAGACTAGGGTCCCTGCTGGTCCCGTAGCTTGTTATAGTTACCACCGGATTTCAAGTCTTTGCCTTCTAAAAGGCATAGATTTATTAGGCATTGTACACACACATCGACTATTCAGACTTGTGATTCTACAAGGATGTGTTGGCATGTTTACAAGAAGAGTATGCTTGTCATTGATGGCAAGAACAACAACAACGATGACAAACAGACAAGCAAGGAAGATCAACAGACAAGCAGGCAAGGAAGAAAAATAGTGATTGAATGTCAAGATCAACAGTGTAAGCTCAGAAGCAGGAAAACAGTCAAATAACAACAAAGGTTTTCAGAGTTTCACAGATCGGGAAATCTAAAGGAAAGAGGTTCAAACTTGCGATATGCAAAATTGCGATAACAATCTTGACAGTTGACTCAAGAAGGACACGTGGTGAACAACAAAGGTTTTGTTTTGGATTTTTGTAGATCAGGAAATCCAAAGGAAAGAGGTTCAAAATCGCGATATGTGAGATCACGAAAATATATGGACCGTCAGATCACCAAGGATTGTGGACCGTTGATCAGGCATGAAGAAGGCTCGTGAAGTGGCGAAATCGCGATAAGATCTAGGCCGTCAGATCTGGAGTAATTACGAAGGACCAACAACTGTTAGATATGGTGAAGCTGCAAGGTGGATAAGACCAAGAGTCATCCAACTCTCCAAAACTGTGAAGGAATCCTAGCCGTCCATCGAGGACAGCCATGGACCATTGGATCCAGGGGACAAATGGTGAAAGATCATCATTTTGCTTAATGGAAAGTCAAAGGAGAAAAGTCCTCATTTGAGTGGTGAGTGGTCATATCTCGTGGTAAAATTGATGAGAAGCTATAAAATCCAAGCCCTATTTTGGAGTTCATGACATGGAGAGTCAAGAGGACTCATCACAACATACCCGAGATGTGAAAGTGTGAAATGTGTTTTTGAATAAGGCTGTGGTCACAGCCAGTGGTTACATCTACGGAAGATAGAGGAAGGAGCTAGCAGTGTTAAGCTCCATCTTGGAGTCTTGGCACTCCCGACTTGGAGCATCAAGACTCTTCATCACAGGATTCACGATATGCGAGATCACGATGAGATTCGGACCATCGGATCATCAGAGATCTCGACCATTGATCAGGCTCGATGAAGTTTATAAGTTCACGAAATATGAAGCGCCTTTTGGTGCAGCCTGAGGTCACAGTTGCTGGTCACATGAGGGGAAGAGGCTAGCGGTGCTAAGCTCCATCTTGGAGTCTTGGCAATCGTGACTTGGAGTGTTGAGATCTTCTATCACAGGAATGCCGAGATGCGAGATCATGAAATTAAAACTTTGTTTAGCACTCGATCACAGCCAATGGGCATATGAATTAAATGCAAAACCCTACGAACTCCATCCAACAGTGCAGGTGAATTTAAGTATGATCGAAGGACTATTGTTTCTCTAAATAGTGAATCGACCAGTGGTGATTCAGTTGCTAAAGCGATCTTTGGAGGTTCACAGTGTAACTACTAGAAACCACTGATGGTCTTTGCCAGAGAACTCGAAGAGACTTCTGTGTGATTATCAGAGGAGCTGAAGAGTCTCTGGGAATATTCCAGTGGAATGAAGATTGTTCGTAGAGGCAATTGACAGATGGATCTAACTGCCAGAGAAGCTGAAGAGTTGCCATGATGAACATGTAGACTACTCGACATGAGAGAGCATGCAGAAGTATTGTGGAATAGGATGCACAAGGTGCACAGAGACGATAAGTATGTATAACTGAGAAGAGATGGGTGTTGCTGTTATGGAGAGGGATTTAGGAGTGTAGAAGGAGGAATGAGCAACAACTAAAATACAGAGAAGAGGAATGGAGCATTGAATGGACATGGCACATAGAGCATAAAAGGAAGAAGCATAGAAAGCGCAAGGAATGTGTGGAGAAAGATAGTAAGACACTAAAGGAAGGCTGAGGTGCTCTTGTAGAGAAAAACAGAAGATCAGAAATCCCAAGAAGATACAGATAGAGAGACACTGATACAGGAGAGCAGAGAAGCATAGTAGAATAGTGATAAGTCTGGTATGCCAATGATAAATATTGTATCACTGTGATAAGTTTCATTAGCAAAAATTTATATTTCAGGGTGGTAGGGAGGTGCTAGGGAGGACTGTTGTCCTCAGAGGTTCAAGTGGGTGCTTGAACACAAGGAGTTGTAGCTTCCTTATAGTTGGTGCTAGAGAAACTGGGGAGTTGGTGCTTCCTTATAGTTGGTGCTAGAGAAACCAGGGAGTTGGTGATTCCTTCTAGTTGGTGCTAGAGAAACCGAGGAGTTGGTGCTTCCTTTTAGTTGGTGCTAGAGAAACCAAGGAGTTGGTGCTTCATTCTAGTTGGTGCTAGAGAAACCAGGGAGTTGGTGCTTCCTCATAGTTGGTGCTAGAGAAGCTAGAGAGTTGGTGCTCTCAGCAAGTAGCAGCTTGCAAAAAAAAGGTTGTAGTCTCATTATGAGTTGGTGCTCATATGTATGATAATGTAAAGAATGTAAATATTACTTATCATATAAAGAAAAATAGGTTTTTACCCTGTTTAGGTTTCCTCAGGAAATATCTATCTCTGTGTATCTCATATGTGTGGCTGATGCTAAATGTTCTATTGCTAACTTCCCTGCATTATTGTGACTATCATTAAATGTTGTGTAAAGAGTTTAAAATAAGAATAATTGTTTAAGCTTGGTAATGACTAATTCACCCCCCCTCCTCTCTCATTTGTCCAACAATTGGTATCAGAGCTGGCCCCTTTTATCTAAGGGTAGATCCTAGAGCTTAAATATGTCAAACCATGAAGGAAATTCAACCAATAAGGCCCCTCTGTTCAATGGAACAAACTTTGCTTTCTGGAAAGTTAGAATGAGAACCTACATAATGGCTTTAGGTGCAAATGTCTGGGATGTGGTAGATACTGGTTATGTAAAACCAGTTGTACTAGATAATAAGGATGATAAGCTAGAATTTAGCTTCAACGCTAAGGCTATGAATGCTATCTTGAGTGGGCTTGCAGAAGCAGAATTCGTAAAAGTTATGCACCTAGGAAATACCAAAGAAATGTGGGACAAACTCATTAGCAGTTATGAAGGTAATGAGAAGGTAAAGGACGCCAAGATTGAAACCTATAGAATACAGTTTGAACAGCTGAAGATGAAGGAAGATGAAACTGTTGGAAATACTTTCTGAGAGTAGAAGAAATGGTAAATCCAATGAAAGCACTTAGTGAGAAAATTGAGAAACCTTCTTTAGTTCAGAAAATTTTGAGATCTCTACCAGACAGGTTCAACCCAAAGGTATCTGCTATTGAAGAACTTAATGATCTAAAAACCTTGGAGTTTGATCAACTTCTAGGAACATTGACTGCATATGAAATGAGAATAGTTAAAGATAAACCCACCTCCAGAGAAGCATCATTTAAGGCAGACGAGAATGAGGATTCGGTGCCTGATGAAATTGAAGCAAAATTTGTGAAGAGACTGAAGAAGGGATCGGGCAAATACAAAGGTAAACTGCCTTTCAAATGTTTCAACTGTGGTAGGATAGGTCATTTTGCAAATAGATGTGCCCACAAAAGAAAGGATCAAACATGTGATGATGAGGAGAAGCACAAACACAGAAATTTCTTTAAAGAGAATAACTTTGAGAAGAAAAGTCTTTGTGTAAACAATGATGATGATCCTTCAGATGATGAAGACAATGACTCCACTATTGAAGATAAACTAAATGACTTCATACTTATGGCCAAAGAGGAATATGATAATATAAGCATAGGAAGTAATGCTAATGAAGAAGAAGCCGTGGTTGACATGAAAAGAGAACTGATCAGTGCACTGGAAGAGATTGACAGAC
>JASDQU010013751.1:58243-74502 GCA_032191745.1 Picea mariana
TCTGTCTATTGTACTCCCTGCCCAATCTAAGTCTGTATATCCCTGCAACTCGACTCCATCTCCTACAAGATACCTCAATCCATACTCCACTGTACCTCTCAAGTACATGAGCACATGTTTCATTGTTACCCAATGCACATGCCTTGGCTCCACCATGAATTGACTCAAGGTGTTCACAAAAAAACAAATATCTAGCATGGTTGACCAAATACATCAAGGACCCTATCAGCTGCCTATATATCCTGGGATCAACCAACTCTAATCTGAAGTCACCACCTTCTTCAGATTGGTAATCATAGGTGTAGCCATCGATTTACATTCCTCCATCCTAAATCTCCTCAATATATCTACTACACAATTACCTTGTCTAAGGAAGATCTCTCCCAATACCTTCCATACCTCTAAACCCAAGAAATAATGCATCAAGACATTGTCCTTCATCTTGAACTCATTAGATAAATTCACTTTGCACCCTATAATAATATCTTATGCACCTGTGAGAAATAAATCATCAATGTACAAAACCAATATGAGTGGATCCAACCCAACAAGTATGAAGTACAAGTTAGGATCCGCTTCACTCTTGGTAAATCCCATACTCTGCTAGTATCCGTCGATCCTAGAATACCATTCCCTGGGTGCATGTTTGAGTCCATACAAGGCCTTATTAAGTCTACATACATGAGGTTCCCTCCCATGTACCTAAAATCCCTAAGGTTTCTCTGTGTATACTTGCTCCTCAATGATCTCGTTGAGGAACATTGTTTTCACAATCATATGATGTATCCTCCACCTCATAACTAAAGAAATAGAAATAACTACTCAAATAGAAGCATACTTTGCAACTAGAGAAAATGTATCTTCATATTCCACTCCCTATTTCTGGGAGAACCCTCTCACCACAAACCTTGCTTTGAACTTCTTGACACTACCATCTACAACATGCTTGATCTTATAGAGCCATTTGGAACTCATAACTGACTTCCTCTTTGGTCTTGGCGCTATGTTCCAAACACCATTCCTCATAATAGAGGTGTACTCCTCTACCATGGCATCATGTCATACATGTTTATTTGTTGCTTCCTCAAAACTGGAAGGTTCTACATCAATGATGCTACTCATAAGATCCATATAGTTTGGAAAATTATTTGTAGGCCTTAACTCTTTAACCGCACTCCTAGGACCCTCACCATCATCCTTCAATGTTTGCAATAGCCATCTGGGTCTCCTAATAGGACTGTAAGGGGATAAATCCACCTCCCCATATGAATTATGAACTGATGACTATTGCTCATCCTTTGGATATTTTTGCTCCTCGTCCTCTATCACTACTGATGATTCTTGAGTACTCCTAGATGTCAATTTCTCCTCGAGCTTAACATATCTACTCACAAATATATTTTTTTGCACTAGAATGAAGGTCATGTAAGACTTTGAGGTTGCACTATACTCCACAAATATACGCTTATGTCTTGAAGGCTCCAACTTTGTCCTCTTCTCCACAGGAACATGGATGTAAACTAGACAACCAAATATCCTCAAATGACCAATCTCTGGATTCACTCCTAAGAATTCCTCCTCTAGAGTCTTGTCCCCCAATATCATATGAGGACTCATGTTTTGCACATACATTGTTGTGTTACATGCCTCTGTATACAGGAACATAGGAAACTCTTGGTCATGTATCATAGCCTTGGAAGAACTCATGATGGGCCGATTCTTTCTCTCTATAACCCTATTCTGCTGATGGTTTTATGATACTGTTGGCTCCCTCTTGATGCCTGTCTCCTTGCATAAATCCTTGAAGTCATTGGAGGTAAACTCTCCCCCATTATCCGACCTCGAGACATTAATATTCTTACCTCTCTAGTTCTCTACATGAGCTCTAAACTCCTGAAACTGACTTAAGACCTCATCCTTGGTTTTCATAAAGAATATCTAGGTTTTCCTGGAAAAATAATCAATAAATATCACATAGTATGAAAATCCTTTTAATGATGCTATTGGCATTGACCCACTCACATCATAGCCCTAGAAGAACTCATGATGAGCCGATTCTTTCTCTCTGCAACCCCATTCTGCTAAGGGTTGTATGATACTATCAGCTCCCTCTTGATGCCTGCTTCCTTGCATAAATCCTTGAAGTCATTAGAGGTGTACTCTCCCCCATTATCCAACCTCAAGACCTTAATATTCTTACCTCTCTAGTTCTCTACATGAGCTCTAAACTCCTGAAACCGACTAAAGACCTCATCTTTGGTTTTCATAAAGAATATCTAGGTTTTCCTGGAAAAATAATCAATAAATATCACATAGTATGAAAATCATTTTAATGATGCTATTGGCATTGACCCACTCACATCTGAATGAATAATATCCAATATCCTCTTGGACCTACTCTCGCTTCTAGGAAAGTAAGCCTTGGAATTATTTCCAAGTGCACACTCTCTACACACTCCCTACTGCTCAATTTTAAACTCTGGAAGACCTGTAACAATCCTCCTCAAAATCAGCAAAGACATATAATGTAGGTGTCCCAACCTCCTGTGCCACAACTCACATAGGTTTTCACTATTGTGTACCAAATATTGAACATGATTTCCATGTAACCTATATAAAGTGATTTATGTAACCCCAACGACCACTGTTTTTTCCAAGATAGCTTTATATGGATATATGAGTACCTTCCTTCTCTGAAAAGTAATGAAAAAACCATTTTCCTCCATAGCTGAGACTAAAAACAAATTCTTCTTCAAACCTAGTACATAAATCACATCATGGGCATCCAACGAACCCCCTGAGTCGAGATGGAATGAAATTGTTCCCTCTCCCTTCACTTCATACCCGATGTCATCACCAAGCTCCACATGAACATCTGAGTCACTTTCTGTCAAACTACTAAATATCTCTTGCGTCTATGTCATATGACAAGATGCACCATTGTCCAAGAACCATGCACTCCTCATAGTTGTGCTAGTATAAAGGAAAGAAACCAATGAGAAATCATTCTCAAACTTCATTGGAAACTCATCAAGTTGTGTCTATGTTGATGTTTTTGTCTACGTCTCTCCATTACCCTTCTTCTTCTTCTCCAGACACTGAGATGCATAATGTCCATTCTTATGACATGAGAAACACTTGATTTTACTTAATTCCTTCTTCTTCCCTGGCTATGATGATCCTCCATCACTGTTACTCTTCTTGTTAGAACTCTTTCCTTTTTCCTTCCTTGTCTTACTAATAAGAGTCAAGTTCTCTTCACTACCTCCTTGCTTGTTTCTCTTAGACTCCATCTGAGTCTCATATTGGATGAAATCATCCCAAAGTCTCTGCCACTATGGGATATTTTCCCGATCTCAAACTCCCTTGACAATTAGTTCCCATGACTTGGGAAGAGAATTCAATGCCACATTCACGAGCTCTATGTCCTCCATTTTCTCCCCTATGGATGCAAGCTGATAACATACCTATGTGATCCTCATGAGATAGTAGGTAACGTTATTAGATCTAGACATCTGCACCAATATGAGTTTATTACTTAAGACCATCTTCCTATTCATACTATTCATGTTCTTGCTCTAGAATAAACTTACCAAGGAATCAAACATCTCTTTGGCCATATTCTTCTCAATTAGGTGGGGGATTAAATGATCCTTCATAGAAACCAGGAGGACCCTCTCTACTTTGATCTCCTTCTTGTTATAAGCTTCTAAATTTGTCAGATCTGTCAGTGGAGTAACTATTTTATCCAATAACTCCCAAAGGTCATACTCCTTCAACACCAAAGTTATTCTTGCTTTCCAAGATAGGAAGTCGAATGCTCCATCCAATCTATCTTCAACTCTCAATGGTGTTTTTTCCATCCCTAAGACTTGATAAACTGCCTTGCAAATAACCTGCTGCTGAAAACTGCCCCTGTACAGACCTGTATGGACTTGTATGTGACTGCCACCATTGTAACCTGTGTATATACTCGACTACCACCACTGTAACCCACATATGTACATGAGTTTCTCCATTGAGACACACATATACACAACTGTGCTCAAAGACTCCCACATATGTACATGAATATTCTTTATGTGACCCTTGTACACCCTTGCACACCTGCAAAAGTAAGTTTGACCTCTGTACAAATGTTTTCCTGAAATCCGTCCTTTGATTTCTTCCTGTTGGTTATGAATCTGCTATGGATATGAGATCATGTACTTGGTTTCCTCTCATAGAACTTGATATGTTACCATGTTGAAATTTCTCCTACTCAACACCCAACTGTTAATTCCAAATAAACCACTTATTGAATCAAAGCACAACTGAGGAATCAACTAAACATGCAACATAACCATAAAAAAGGAAAACAAATCAAGCACACATGAACACTAATATTTTTGGGTATAAACCCTTGGAAAAACTCCAACCCGGGAGGGAAAACCAGTGTTTTGAATGATTTTATTATGCTAAAATTCTTGTAACAGGGATAATGCCCGCTAAGAGAAATACAACTACAAAAAAACCTGACAAATTCTAAACTATTGTACACTCTCCTGTCGCTTCCTCTGACTAAAATTCACCTACACTACCTTTGTTCTCTCTTCTCCTTGACCTGATCTCTAGATGGAAGTACTTCTCCACCTATCCAAGATCTTGAATCATAGTCCTTCATAATCCAATACTATGTGTTGACTCCCTCAACACCTATCAAGTTTCAAGTGTCTTTCTCCTTCTCCTAGCCTTGCTTTTATAATCATGAGTTATATCTCCAAAGTGATTGCATGTTGAGATTACTTCTCACATCACTCGAGATTTAGAAACATGCTAATTAATTTGAGCACCTTTCTTAAATAAATCAATTAACTAATTATATAATTAATTAATAAAAGCAATTTACTTTAATAATTCCTTTAATCAAAGTAAATTGAAGAGTTGAAGGCTTTGAACGATTTCCACACGTCTAGACACATAGACCTATGCAAAAATGCTTGTTTGATGCTACCACTAGCACCAACATGCTCCAACTTAGTCTTAGTCCTCTTCTCTACAAGTACATGGGTGTAGACTAGACGACCAAAGATTTTAAAATGACTCACCTCTGTCTTAACACTAGTGAATGCTTCCTATGGTGTATTTTCCTCCAAGATCTTGTGGAGACACCTATTTTGGATGTATATTGTTGTGTTGCATGATTCTACCCAAAGAAACATTGGCAAGTCTTGGTCATGAATCATTTCCTTAGAAGCCCCTATGAGGGTTTGATTCTTTTACTTTGCAACCCCATTCTACTATGGATTGTATGAAATAATCAACTCCCTCTTGATTCCTACCTCCTTGCATAATTCCTTGAACTCGTTGGAAGTATACTCACTCCCATTATCTAATTTCAAAACCTTGATCTTCTTTCTTATTCAGTTCTCAACAAGAGCCTTGAACTCATGAATCCTTCTAAAGACTTCATCAATTGTCTTTAAGAAGTATATCTATGTCTTGCGAGAGAAGTCACCAATGAAGGAAACATAGTACATGTTCCATGTGATTGATGTTATTTACATCGGTCCACATACATCTGAATGCACTAGGTCTAGAATCCCCTTGGACCTATGTTTGTTGCTTGGAAAATCATCCTTGGCATGCATTCCAAGCATGCACCCTTTGCATACTCTCTACTGGTTAATGTTGAACTCTGGAAGACCTGTGACTATCTCCCTCGGAATAGGAAATGCTTTGTAATGCAGGTGCCTCATCCACTTGTGCTATAACTCGCACAAGTTTTTTGTGTTATGAACTAGGGATCAAATTGGTTCACCTTATATCCTATACAAGTTTCCTTCTGTAACCCCTATCACCTGAGTTGATTTTGGGCTATACTCCTTCGATTTGATAAGGACTCGTTGGTTTTTTACTTCTACTACAAAGCCCTTATATTCCATAAGTAAAGCTGAAAGAAAATTCTTCTTGAGACTTGGAACAAAAAACACATCATCAAAATATAAAGAGTTACTTGACTAGATCTGGAAGGGAATGGTACCAACTCCTGCTACTGGGTACTTTGCATAATCACCAAGTTCAACTTGAACCCTTGAGTCCAACTCTGTTAAAATTGAAAATAGCTCTCGGGATGATGTCATATGCCTAGATGCTCCACTATCCACATACAAAGCATTCATCAGAACTGTACTAGTAGAAAGGATAGATAAAATCAAGAAATCATTCTCAAACTTGGAGGCAAACTCACTCATCTAAGTTTCAGCTGAGGCTGCTACCTAATCCCGCAAACTCGCTTATTTGAGTTTCAATTGAGGATGCTACCTAATTCTACTACTGCTTATGGCATATGAATCACTTGATCTTAATCAATTCCTTCTTCCTTGAATGTGAGGTTGACTCCTCACTCTTTCCCTCAACCTTGCTAGGTCCTTTACCTCTTCCCTTCTTGGTTTGACCAATTAGGGCTATGTTGTCGTCAACACCCTTGCTGCTAATATTTGACTCCATCTGAGTCTCCTCCTATACGTAGTCATCCCAAAGCCTCTTAAATTTAGGAATGTTCTCACGAGCACAAATACCCTTGACAAATGGTTCCCATGAAACCGGGAATCCATTTAGTGTCATGTTCACTAGATTTACATCTGCAATATTCTCCCTAATTGTTTCAAGTTTATCATAGATCTATGTGAATTTCATGAGGTAACTGGTAACAATGTTTGATTTGTTCATCTATATGGATCTGATCTTGTTCTACACTA
Organism: Picea mariana; assembly: GCA_032191745.1. Classification (NCBI taxonomy): domain Eukaryota; kingdom Viridiplantae; phylum Streptophyta; class Pinopsida; order Pinales; family Pinaceae; genus Picea; species Picea mariana. The sequence continues at coordinate 64,984 of JASDQU010013751.1, forward strand.
TCATATTCATGTTAATATTCTCACTATGGTATAGGCCAACCAGAGCATCGAACATATCCTTTGTCATTTTCTTCTCAAACAGGTGAGGAATCAAATGATCCTTCACAACATCCAAGATCACCCACTTGGCCTTCAATTCCTTCTTCTTATGTGTTACCAACTATTGCATATCTTAGGTGGAGAAACTACCTTCTCGATGATATCCCATAGATCATTTTCTTCCAATAGCAATGTTACCCTGGATTTCTAGGACAAGTAATTGGAGGAACCATCTAATATTTCCTCAAATCTGAGGCTTGTTGATTCCATCTTTGAGATCTATTGCAAAAAAACCCAAATCTGAAAATAAGAAAAAAAATATTCTCTACAAGAGTGCTTAGTCCTTCAAGTAACAATAATGAAACCCTCTAATTATTAGTACTTATTTCCAACAGTTGATATACTAGTGTAAATCCTCAAGGATATTAATCAAAAACCAACTTTGATACCATGTGAATTTTCCAAAATCCCTAGAAATGAAATAAAATATCAGATTTGAACTTATTTAAACATAGAAATGAATAATTCTGATCATTCAACAATCACACATATAGTTGGAAAATGAACCACAGAAGCAATAAATGAATAACAAACATGTGCAATGATTTTCTCATTGAAATAAGCTCATCTTCCAATGATCAAATATTAAAAGATACCTCCACAGTCTATTGTAACTTAGCAGTTGCACATTAAAAAAAACAATATAGAATATATAAGTATAACTTGTTGAAATAGAAGTATGGCTTTGCTAAAGAAAGAAGGCAACAACTATTGTTGTATGACTGTACGACACTGTTGATATATGGATTCCCTCTTGTTGTTTCTACAATGAATCTACACTCTCCTTCTTCTCTCGGTCTCCTCCTCTCTCAAGTGTTCCCATGTGTGTTGCAATTTCTACAATCTTGTTCTATTTATTCTTTGAGAGAGATAACTAATCTCCTCAATCCTAGCAACTAATTTCCCAAATCTTAGCAACTAATCTCCTTAATCCTAGCAACCACCTTATATTAATAGTGAGGTGCATGACTAAGATTAGAACAAATATAACTCACCAATATTTTATAATATTTTATTTATATTTCTAAGACTAGGAGAACATGGGAAAGTTAGATTCTTAAGAAAAGTGGGAAATAATACCAAGAATCTAATATGTGATACTAAGAAGCTCCCACTCGAGCTACATTTCTTAACAATTATTGTTCCCATGGCATTGATAATGGGTTCACTACCCCATCTTCCACCATCACATTTAGTATATTAGAATCAACTTCTACGACTTTTCATTCTGGTGAGGATGTTCTAGAGTCCTTAACCACTCTACATTACATTTGGGATGATCCACCTCATTGTTCCTACTTTTTACCTCAACAACCTAGTCCCTCCAACTAGTTTGATATTGAGTTGAAAGACCTTTTAGATGAGTGTTTTTTTTCCATATCCACAACCATTTTTTGGTATGGTGACACCTATTTATGAACCTATAAGTTGAGTCCCTTTGACTCATATGTAAATAGCAGATTTCCAATCCACCTTTTCCTTTCCAAAACTACATCTATGCATGTCCATCATCTAGGGAATGCTCCTTACATGCTACATATGCACCGAGTAGGGGGAATCATGCCCACCTACCCATACCTGAACATTTCCCCCATCATCACTTAATGGGGGGGATCTCATGCTTGGGGGGATGATGGCCCCTCTTGCCAATTTTAGAGTTGATTGCTATCCACTCTATGCCTAGGACCCAATGGCTTAGGTTAGGTATACTATCCTCTCTGTCGATGGGTATTTTGTCCTACCATCCTCACCAACACAATATATGCACATTTCATATAGTCAATTCTTAGTACCACATATTGAAACATTCTACTCTATGCAATCCAAAAGCATATTCGTCGTCCAACACTTACCACCAAGTCCCCATGCTTGACCTAGTGGGAGGGGTAGCTCTAGGACCTCCCTATGGTTGTTTATCTCCTCATCTAGGTTCCATTTGACACACCATTGCAATCATATTTTTGATCCATTCTTAGAATTTCTTACTTTGATACTTCACCACGAAGCCATTTTTCCAAGAAGGATTAGAGATCATACTATGCACATCGAACTTCTACTCATCCATATACATTACTTAAGCACCATATTATTTTCATATTTTTTGACTTATGAGCAAGAATTCCCCATGGATAATATCTTTTATTCATGGATATGTATATCCTCTAGGCCCCAATTTCCCTAGCATTTAGCATAGTTTGGCACCCTTATGTTTTTTACATTTGTCTGTCTCTCCCTGAAATTTCCTATAGGACCCCCTCACTGGGGCAAATGGACCACCCCTTCCATATTGTGCATTTTCCATCTACACAATGATACAAACTCCCTCACATGGGTGTCCTAGTATAGTGACCCCTATTTCATTTTGATTCCCATGTTGTTCAATCCCCCTAGGGATTGGGAACCTAGTTAGTCTCCATACTAGAATTGAAGCACATGTGTTTCTTCTCATCATGTTGACATCCATACCCTCTGGAATGCCTCATTTATGGTTGTTACTTGTTGGTTTTTCACCTATCACAAGCCCTTTGCTTCATCCATACAATGACAATCCTTCATTTTTATGCCTCCATTCACCCACCCTCGAGGAGATTTTCATTCATGTCCCTACCATCGATTACCCACATTTACAGTTCTCATAGTTTCATTACCACCATTTAGTTGTTTTCTCGGACATTTATCTCCTTGTTACCCCCCATATCCCCATTTGGTTTCCCCAATGGGGTTCCAACTAGATATTATGTCTCTCACATTGGTTTGATTTTTTCTATCTTTCATTTGTTTATTGTTACCCCTCTGTGCCTAGGGGTAACTAGAGGAGATCATGTATAATGGCCCACGATGAAGAAAATGATTCGGATGATGATGATGATAATGATGATCAACATGTCCACTCATGGAAACTTAACAACCCCCATCAAATGCCTCTTTCTGTAGCATCCCCAACATTTAACTGTTGGGCTATGCTACATGAAAATTTTCGAATTGTATACAAAATTAAAACATATAGAAACTCTACAAATGCATAGATTCGTACAGAATAATAATAAAAATAAACATGCAAAACACACAGGAAAAATGCATAAATAATAATGTAGCATGTAATTTAACACAAAATTGACACTTGTCTTGGTAAAAATATCACCAACTGTGTGCAGACCTTCCATGTTCCTCCAAGCCTTAGACCACAATGCTCAAAAACTCTCAGCAGTGGGTCACCCCTGAGATGGGAATAAACCCCACTCAGGTAAAGGAATTCCTAACCATGTTGATGTATCTCAAACAACAGGAAAAACTCTGTCACAGGTGCCAATTCAAACTAACAACCTACGTTGCCTCATTCCCCACATGCTTGTCCCACCCCGAGAAATGTGCCCCTTATCTTCTCAACAGTCCCTTGGATTCCCCACTTTCTTTATGGGGCTTCGACAACAGGATGAACATGAAGTCTTAGAGCCCTGTAGCTGCAGTTTGGCACCTTCAGGAAATCAATTCCCAACAATTCTCTCACCTAGAGCGAATTTCTCACAGGCCTGACAACCCGCCTATTCAATATCCCACAAGCTTGACAACCCGCTTCTTCAGTCTAGTTCCTAAACTAATTAGGTACAAGAACACTAATAGTAATAGAAAGGTACGGAGGACAACTAAATCAAGTGTTAGAAACTCTTTTCACAATCCAATGTCCACTGAAACTTCTCCCCCTTCTTTTGCAAGGAAGTGATCAAGTGTGCAATCTTTGAGAATCCTTCAATAAATCTCCTATAGTATCCTACAATGCCCATGAATGATCTGACCTATGTCACATTCTTTGGTGATGACCATCCTCTAATGGCCTCAATCTTTTCAGGATCTACTTCTATCCATTCCTCTGAAATGATATGTCCCAAATAATGAATTTGCTTCTGATAAAATGAACACTTGCTCAATTAGCATACAACTGATGCTCCCTTAATACCTGTAATACCATCCTCAAGTGTTGTTCATGCTCTTCCTTCGACTTAGAGTATATACGAATATCATCTAAAAATACAATGACAAACTTATCCAAGTATTCTCTGAAAATACCATTCATTAAACACATGAAGACAACCGATGCATTTGATAACCCAAATGGCACCACTGTGAACTCATAATGCCCATACCTTTTTTTGAAAGCAGTCTTGTTGATGTCTTCTTCTTTAATTCTTCCCATAACCTGACCTAAGATCAATCTTGGAGAATATTTTTTCATCTTTCAACTGATCAAAAAGGTCATCGATCCTTGGCAAATGATACTTATTTTTCACATTAACCTTGTTCAACTGCTTGAAGTCAATGCAAAGACTCAAAGTTCCATCCTTATGTTGGACACACCTACCACACTTAGAGTGGGGGGGGATGAATGAGTGTGGGGATCTTTTTCCCAAAAATTCCCTCTTACACAAAAACTCCTTAGTTAACATTCAACATTTGCTCATTACTCATTGCTGTCATTTATAATCAGTTGTATGTGAATACATATCAGAAACATATATCAACAACATATCATCAACAAATCATCTCCATAAGGAACACAAAGAACACAAGATGTATGTACAATTTTTCTTTTTATTATGGACTTCAATCTGGGGGTTTTTCAACAACAACTGAATAGAGTACAACTCTACAAGAGCACCAGCTCTATATGCAAGACTCATATTACATTCTCAGCACAAACTGAGATGAGGCAACAATCCTCAACAGATATCAATATGTCAACATAAATAAGTGCATCAACCAGGCACCAACCTGTGCCAAACAACCTGTAATCAACCTGTACCATAAACAAGTGCATCCAACCATGTACCAAGTATATACCAATAATGTGTCAAATAATAATCAACAATGACTCATTAATATGTACCAATATCATCAACTATACACCTCATGTATGTGCCAACTCATCAACTACTTGTCTCAACCATGACTAGTTTTGGATTAGTCAACAACCCCAACTTGAAATAATCATAACTTTGTACTTGTAATGAATAAATATCTGAAACTAATACACAATGTTCTTCATTGTGTTTTATGCAATTACTCCTGGTGGAACTACTTGGAACCTATCAGAAAAGGCATTATAGCAAAAATGGCATACCTTGCTGAATTTTGGCTTATTCTAGAGAGTGACCTTGTAGAGCATGGCCTGCAAAAAAATTTCATTGAATTGATATGAAAGTGTTACAAAAAATACTACAGCCTATACCCTAACCAAGGCATTTTGTCTCACTGAATTTGGATCTTTTATGAAGAAGTTATGATGTTTTTACCCGAAACACTTGTTTTTGACTAGTTTCAGGACTAGCCACAAACCCTATTTTCCACAGAGTGTAAATCCAAAAATACAACGGCCCACAAGATGAATTTTTTACCACAGATACTTGGGTATGTTTTCTCAATGGAATAGAAATTTCATAGTCTCAATCATTATAGAAAAAAAGTTATAGTGAAAATGGTGAGATGAACTGTAAATAACATACCTTAGAAAGCACCATCAAAAGAATTTATCCTTCCTGGCATTTTGGCCTTCTTTTCTTCACATTTCCTCAGAATGTTGGCTTATATATCCTTGGTTACCTTAGACACATATAGATATTCAATATGCTCAAGTGTGATTAAAATGAGAGAGCCTTGCCTCTTATTTATACTCTCCAAGTAGCTGCCTTAAAAACATCTTCTAGGTCACTTGGCCCCACTTTCCTTATTTTAGGGTTAACCCACTTCTAATTTATCCATTAAATTAATTATTTAAATAATTTATTTTGTATTCACTTTGAATTATAGTACACTCATCACTTAACATTATTAATTACCTTTTAAAAACCCTTAAACCACTTTGACTACTTTGACCTTTTGGGGCTTCTAGATGACATGTGAGGGTCCTCCAACTTCGTAAGGCCATAACTCTCAAACCGTGAGGAGTTATGTGACATTCCACATACCAACAGAAATGGAATGACATGTAATATCCATATAGAATAGTATTTTCTGAAAATATATCATAACTCATACCGTTACCCATCAAACAAACTTGGGTCCATTACCCAAACCCGGGGTCTCCAACTTCTCATGGCCATAACTCTCTAACCGTGAAGATTTATGTGAAATTCTACATACCACCGTAAATGGCATGAAAAGAACTATACATATAGGATAGTTTCCCTAAAAAATTCAATGTCCTTCATCTCATTATTCCACATACAAGCATGGGTCCTCCAACCATTCTTCTAGGATAACTCAATCCGCAAAGCATCTTCCCGTGAGGGCTTTCACCATTAGGGGACTACTTTGGAGTTCATCCATTTGTGCACCTTATCAATCATGATAAGACAATAATGATTCATCTATACATTTTTCCAACAATGCATCATATACCAATGAAACCACATCGATCCATCTTCATCATATCAATGACAACTCATTGATCCATCTTCATCTATGCATTCTCATCAAGGACAATACATATTATATTACATCAATCATCAATCAATCAATCCTTTGACATCAATCAATCAATTGGCATTAATCAATCAAACCATTGGCATCAATGAAAACATGATCCAACACCTTATTCTTCACAAATAATACTGGGGCACCCAAATGTGACACACTTGGGCATATATACCCCTTCTTCAAAATCTCTTCAAGTTGCATTTGCAATTCCTTCAATTCTAGTGTACTCATCCTGTAAGGGGTCTTGGATACTGGAGCTTCTCCAGGCATCATATTGATGGATAAATCAATGTCTCTTTTAGGGGATAATCTTGGTATTTCTTTAAATACATCTTCAAACTCTTTTAGGACTGCATAATCTTCAATATTTGACACCTTGTATTTAGGTGCCTCTTCCATATGTGCTGTGAATATTTGACACCCTTTTCTGTAACTTTTCTTCGGCTGCAATGTTGAAATTTCTATGACGGTTACTACACTGGGAATTCCATGTACTATCCTTAGGTTCCCTTCCTCATCCAAGCAAGTAAATGCCTTATTATAATAGTCTAGGATAGCATGGTGTTGTTCCAACCAATCCATACCAATTAGACATTCATAGGAACCTAAAGGTATGATGTTCAAATCTTCCCTAGGGCTCAATCCATTCATGTCCATTAGACATGCCTTAACCATCTCATTAATTTTTCTTTTAGCTCCGGTAGCCAACTATACCAACCAAGATTTTCCAAGCTTGCTTCTTGGAAAATGCAATCTTTCCACCATCTTAGGATCTATATGACTATGACTAGCTCCTAAATCAATTAAAATAACAATGGTTTGGTTGTTTATATTACCTTCCACTTCAATCATATGTGATTGAAACTCAGCTTGCTTGTTGTCCAGGGCTGCATATATCCTAGGTACATTTCAGCCTATGTTCTCTACTGTATCAGCTTGTCGTACATTGTGAAAAATCCTGACTTTTTCACCTATGTGAGGACAATCTCTATACATATGATCTCCCCCACAACCCCAACATTGAATAGGTGGTTGTCTTGGTATTTTCCCCCCCGTCTCAATCATTCTAGGTTCTCTAGAAGTCGGTTGTCCCTAAAGATTATTTATGAAGAATGGTGGCTTAGTCCCCTTTTTCCTCTGTTCCATCTTGTTTTTCTTCTTGTCTTCCCAAGATTTTTGGAAAGTTGGCCTTCCTTTTTGTTTATCATAAAGGAATTTATCTCACCTTATGGTCTCCATACATGCCTTAGTTTTACCATATACATGAATAAATACCAATATATTATGGATATAACATTATGGTAATACTCTAAGTTTCTTTAGTTTTACCATATACATGAATAGATACCACTTGATTAGGGAGATAACATGATGGTAATATTATATCCCTTAGTTTGACCAGTATCATATCGATATTAGCCGAAGAACCTCATATGAGAAGGTTTTTAGAATTCATGAACAACCATAAATGACCAAACTTGTTGTTCAGGTAATTGATTTAGAATAATTTCTTACCTTTCCCTAAGCCTAGAACTAGATGGATCCCCCCCCTGACCTTTTTACAACATCAAATGAATCAAAGTTGTTCCCACAAGGTTTTGGTATTTTACATACATGTAGAATTCGACCCCGTCCCTGTACAAAAGCTACCTCCAATTAAATTGGGATATAAATAAATGTTTCCACCTTTAAATTTGTACACAAATATGATGTCAATGAAAGGCCAGATTAGGAAGAATTCAAATATAATCTAGAAAAAATTCTAATAATTGTTTTCCATTTCTTGACTTCATTATTAACTTTCCTTAGAGATGATATTTCTATTATCTATTCCGTCTTCCTGAGCCTTCAATAATATACAACTATTTTATTATAACATTGTTATACTTGTAAGAAGGAATTACAGTGAATCGGGTTAGGATTCAACAAAATGTTACAAACCAGAAAACCATTATTAAAAAATTAAAATAATAAAGAAACTTTTAAAAATAAAAATTTATAATAATAGTTAAGTGCGAGTGCCACTTTCAGCACTGTAGTTAAATGTGAGTGCCACTTTCAGCATTGTAGTTAAATGTGAGTGTAGTTAACGAAAGGGCATGTCCCTGTACATGGAAAGGGTCGAATTTGGTTCTGTCCCTGTACATGGATAAGGTCGAATTCGGCCATGTCCATGTACATGGACATGCCCGATTATGATTAATACAAGAAGGTAAGAGTCATTGTGATTAACATAAGGTTCATTGGTTGTTCTTGATTGTTGTTTCTTCAGGTTGAAGGTAAATCTAAACTGTTAATTTTAAAAATAGTGGAAAATAAAATTTGAGTCCAATCCACTTAGTTCCATTTCTCCTTGAAGAATCTATGTAAAAATGAGTTCTATTTAGGGCCATATAAAAGAGAGGGTAACCCATTGGATATTTACATTTTCTTTTTTTATTTTGTTTCTTGGTTACGTACCAAGCCGATATAATGTGTGACCCTCTTCTCTCCCGAGATGGTCCACGAGACCTAGGAGCAGCTAAGAAGAAGGGCATGATCACATCATTGATATTCCTCATATGTTGGGATGATAAAAGATTATAAGTTATATCATGAGACTCATGTGGACATTCTGCCATTAAAGAAGAACTTACCTTGTTGACTTTGTCTTGAAACCCCCCTTGCTTGAGTTATGCCCCCCTTAATTGTTGTGTGGGTTTTTGGTTTGGTTCTTTGCTTCTTCCTAAAAAAATTTAGCCACCTTGAATTTGGATCCCCTCTCCTTGACTTGTTTTTTTTCTTGTTGACTTTTATGATTTAACAATTAATATTTTATGTTATAAAATATTATTTGTTTAAATTATTTAATTATTAGGGTTTAAACCTAACCCTAAAGTTAGGACTAATATGCTAGCCCTAACCTACCTACCAAAACCATAAAATAGACCTATCCTCACTCTTTACACA